>JACXGK010002245.1:0-13436 GCA_016801125.1 Novumbra hubbsi | reverse complement strand
ACCCAACCCACTTATAAGGTAAATCACCCAACCCACTTATAAGGTAAATCACCCAACCCACTTATAAGGTAAATCACCTAACCCACTTATAAGGTAAATCACCCAACCCACTTATAAGGTTAATCACCTAACCCACTTATAAGGTAAATCACCCAACCCACTTATAAGGTAAATCACCTAACCCAAAGGGCCTCAGCATATCGGTTGGCAATGCAAATGCTAATCATGCATTTTGGCCCCGTCCCATTGTTCCACTGCCTTACGGGTCTAAGATTCGGTCAAGGTGGCCAGTTAATAACGCCTCCTCACTTGTTCCGGCAGTTCTGACCGTACAGCCCGGCGGGACACGGCTCCCGGCAGAACTTCCCCCTGTAGCCCGGCGTGCAGGTGCACGTGCCGTCGGCCTGGTTGCACTTCCCGTGGACGCACTGGCAGTACCGCTCGCAGCGCGGGCCCCACAGGCGCTCGCGGCACTGGCAGCGGCCGGTGAACTGCTCGCACGGGGAGTTGTTGCAGTTGCACTGGATGGCGCAGTTCCTCCCCGACCAGCCGGGGCTGCAGGCGCATCTCCCGGTGGCCTGGTCGCAGGCCGAGTTCAGGCTGCAGTAGCAGTTGTTGGCACACTGCGGCCCCCAGAAGCCGTACTGGCAGGTGCACGCGCCCGTTTCCTGGTCACACTTGCCCTTCTGGCAGAGGCAGGGCTTCTCGCAGTTGGCCCCCCAGCGGTTGGAGTGGCACGTGCACTTTCCGGTCACGTCGTCACACTGGCCGTTGGGGAAACACTGGCACTTGCCCTTGCAGTCGGGACCCCAGAACTGGCTGGGGCACTCTGGGGCAGGTGGGGAGGAAGTGATGTCGGGACGTTATGAGCCTCATCTCTAGGTGGAAAATGTCCTTGATAATGCTTCGGGGAGAAAATAAAAGGTTGGCGCTTACTTGTATCACAACTGGCTCCGAAGTATCCGTGGCGACAGCGGCATTCGTTGGGCCTAACACACACCTCGTTCTCCTTACAGGTGAAGTTGCCTTCACAGAGAGCTATGTGGAAGAACATATCGTGGTTCATTACGGGCCTGCGTGCTCTGAACATTAGAGACTGGCTTCCCACAACCCACGAATCTCCGTTTGAAATAATTTCGGTTGAATTGCGGTCGACTTTGAATTTGTCCAGGAAACATGTTTCGGGTAAGCTGTATACATACGTGTCAAACATTCCTCTCCTATCTGCCCCCACCCGCTGCAGCAAGCAAGAGCCGGAGTCCTGCGAGAGAGGGGAAGAAAAAACAAGTGTCAGCGGACGAACCAGATAAGAAAGGAGACGTAAACACCGAAGCAAAGCAAAATGCCGCCGCCCAGTGTCCTTTCATCTCCGTTTCCCCTTCATGTGGTTGACACTGAACGCTCTAAAAGGCTGTGAAGTGTTTTTCTCCTTTCTACGTATGCCTTCCATGTGCAGAGAAAACGGGTAAATATGAGGAACAGACTTCTCCCATCAACATCTTCCTCCTCAAAGCCCATGCACGCCGGAAGTCCCCGCCCGGCCTGTCAGCGGTCAAGATTCCGAACATTAGTAGCTTTTGAAGTGCTAACTCTGGGTGATCACGAATACTGTACAAGAGCACAAGCTCAGCGCGGCAGACAGTTAGCGATAGCCGGCAACAACAGCGCTTCACGCTGTATTTGTTTCCTAGCAAATACTTTGAAGGTCTCATTAGGCCTGAATGGTGAGTGCAGCGGATGTTTTGCAAATTCAGGACGGTTCATTGATCCAGGATGTGGGTAAAGACGTGGTGTCTAATAGAAAACGAGAATTGTTTGAAGATGTCTAATGTCATGTCTAATCGGGACGGAGTGCGGAATAGGGAGTGTGTTTAGAGTCTTTGGCAGTCTCAGCTTGAAGCAGCGCTATCTCTGTGCCGCTCACCCTCTCTGCTCCGTCAGAAGGGACAAATGTTTCTCCCTGTCCTCCCACATCTCTGACCTCTGTGAGGCCGCTGCCACACGTTTACTTCCTCTGAAGTGTTGGAGGCAGTATTTCAGCCTCTCTGGTTTCTCTCAGAGCTTCGTCTCTCAAGGAGAGCGTGGCTCTGGTTTAATTCACAACACAGTTATATTTCACAACGCAATAACTGAATGCACAGATTAAGAGATCCTTTTTGACCATAAGATATTGTGCAGTATGAAGGACATCTTTCAGTGAATCTTTTCCAAGTTGGTGGTATTGCATCTGTCACCATAGATTTTACGTAAATAGGGTTGGCCCCCTCCGACCTTTGACACACAGCTCATCCATCGTAGCCCCGGGAAAGACACACTGTTTAACAAATGTGATGTTTTGAGATGAAGCAGAAACAACATTTGAACTTTCAAATGAAGACCTACATTTTGTCTTTCAGAGCAGGACCTAGATATCTCTTCCTAAAACGAGCCAACATTTTGCCACCCACCTTTCAGTTATGTTAAGCGTTTTATAGACATATTTAGATAGACATTAAAATGTAATGGTCTTAATTTACCAACCAACTATCCTCAAAATGTCCACTTCCCAACTGTCTTATGTCCCCAAGCACTTACCATCACATTATAATGTTGTTTTAGGATAGCAGAGTGACCAATTAAGTAGAGTGCACTGTTTTGATAATTCACTGACTTGAGTCAGATCAAAGCAGTAAAGGCTTCATTGAAACATTTTCAATGTGATAATGTAAGGACAGCAACCAGTTACGATGTCCAAATATATATTTGGACGGTGAGGCAAGTTTTGTCGGCTTGGCTTTGTATTTCAGAACTTTGGATTTAAAACAATACAATGATGATGAGTTAAAGAACGACCTGTTAGCTTGCATTTTTTATTTTTCTTTATTGGAAGTATCTCTTTAGAAATAACAACTGTTACGTAGTCCTCAAGGGACCCAAACATATTTAGACAATTGGCTTTACAGCTGTCTCTTATAGACAGGTGTGTTTGAGTGCACAATTAGTATTTGCACAAGAGTGCTGTGAATGTCCAGTGTTGTTTCTAAGTTTGCATTTGGAGCCAGTTGCTGGTGTCTGACAACACACCAAACGGACCAAGAATGAGTGACCAAGCTGTCCGTAGCGATGCATTGGGAGAGCCTAACCATGGGAGATACCCAGGGTCTGGTGATGTCTATGGGGGAGCAGACTTCAGACCCTATTCAAATGTAATGGATGTCCAACCAAGTATTAAATATGGCAATTTTCTGTAAGAGTATGTTAGTTTGTCCAATTAATTTTGGTCCCCTAAACTATATGGGTGTTTAGGAAGGGATTGTATGAAAAGGGTTGTAATTCCTTTACTGTTCATGGTTTATGAATGTGCATACTCTAAAAAAAAATGTAAAGCAAAACATTTAACCTCCTGGTCCTTGTTTCAGACCAAGAGTGAAGTGCTGGAGCAAAGATCCAAAACAGCAAGCCTCATGTCACTGACCAAATACTTGCACTATAACAAACATATTTAGTGTGTTAGGCTATTAGCAGGTTAACTTCTTTAGTATTAGTGGCTGGCTCACGATGGCCGATGTAGGCTAATGAAGGCTACATCCAATGAAGCCAACCATAGGGTATGTCTCCCATTATAATGAAAACACTATATTACTTAAAATATTACATACAACGGTATTGTCACTTCCTCTACAAGCCCAATCTCAAATGGTAGCTTAGTTAGGCCAGGCTTGCACAATATCCTGTGAGAGAAGTTATTCCAGCTAGTTCTCAAATTCCTCATTCAACAACATCATATTTATTTCTTGACACTGACATAATCAGACATCGCCTTTCTCTTTGTTTTTATGGCTTTGCAGTGGTCACTTTCCCATAGGCCTTTTAGGATGCATACTAACAAACAATGATGCATGAACAACCATTGTTGATGTTGTCAATGGCTCTACTACAGTCATCAGGCTGATATAGAAACACTAGGACACAGAGAGGAAATGTTGTGCAGCAATGATAAATGACCAAGTACTTCCCTCTCTCCTTCCTGTAAGCAATGACCCCTGTTAAAAAAAGATCAAACAAGATCCACCCCTGAATGAAAACAATCTGTCTTATAAACTGCAATTTATCAAGCATTCACGCCCATGAAAACACTAAGAAGGGACGTGATTGAGAAGATAAAGAATCAAAAGTACTTTGAGAAGAACTGACAAACATTTCCAGTAAATACTAACATTTGCTAAGGAAGCTAAATGTCTGTAAAATGATGTTCAAAACTACTCGACACAGGTGGCTACAACTTAAAGAGCAATTGACCAGGTGTGCACATAAAGTGTAGGTACTGAAAGTCTGCACCGCCAGCCCTAACCGCTCAATGGTGCACAAGTGCAAAGCAATCGGCCTATGCAAGTTCAGTATGCAGGTAAAGCTCATGGGAGTTGTATGGACGTAGCTCGTAGTGTCACTACAGTATGCAGGTAAAGCTCTTGGGAGTTGTATGGACGTAGCTCGTAGTGTCACTACAGTATGCAGGTAAAGCTCATGGGAGTTGTATGGACGTAGCTCGTAGTGTCACTACAGTATGCAGGTAAAGCTCTTGGGAGTTGTATGGACGTAGCTCGTAGTGTCACTCACATTGCACTGAGATTATTGTTTCAGATGTCTTCTGAGAAGACTACCATTATATACGTAAATAATCATTGATCAGCCATAACATTATGACCACTGACGGGTGAAGTAAATAACATTGATAATCTCGTCATCATAGCACCTCAGTCAGTGGGTGGGATATATTAGGCAACTATTGAACCTTTTGTATTCAAAGTTGATGTGTGAGAAGCTGGAAAAATGACATTGCCAAGGGCCAAATTGTGATGGCTAGACGACTGGGTCAGAGCATCTCCAGAGCAGCAATTGTGAGGTGTTCCCGGTCTGCATTGATCAAAACCTTTTAAAAGTGGTCCAAGGAGAAAGGTGAAATGGCGACAGGGTCATGGATGTCCAAGGATCATTTATGCACGTGGGGAGCGAAAGCTGGCCTGGTTGATTCAACAAACATGCTACTGTAGCTCAAATTGCTGAAAAAGTTGATGCTGGTTCTGATACAAAGTAGTCAGAAGACACAGTGCATCACAGTTTAGTGAGGCAGTATAGCCGAAGAGGGTGTCCATGCTGACCCCCGGCCACTGTCAAAAGCCCTTAAAACGGTCACGTGAGCATCAGAACTGGACCACCAAGCAATGGAAGAAGGTGGTCTGGTCTGATGAATTAATTTTCTTTTACATCACATGGATGGACAGGTGTGTCGCTTACCTGGAGAACACATGGCACCAGGATGCATTATGGGAAGAAGGCAAGCCGGTGGAGGCAGTGTGATGCTTTGGACAATGTTCTGCTGGGAAACCTTGGGTCCTGCCATTCATGTTGATGTTACTTTGACACGTACCACCTACCTAAGCATTGTGGCAGACCATGTCCACCCTGTCATGAAAACTATATTCCCTGATGGCATTGGCCTCTTTCCGCTGGATAATGCGTCCTGCCACAGGGCTCGGCCAACTTGCCTTCAATGAGGCAACCATTCCACATTTTGACCAGATCATTCTTGTGGACAACGTGAAGCCATCTGTCAAAAAGCTGAACAGAACACGGATGTAGCAACAAGGACAATGATCCCAAAAGCAAAGCAACAACAGAATGGCTGAACAAGAGGAAATGGTGGATTATGGAACGGCAGAGTCAAACCCCAAATCTAAATGCTGTGGAAGGACTAGATTTGGGCCATTGATGTTAGAAAACCCTCAGAAGTGAGGATTACATATCCATATGTCCAGATATACGTAAATAAAATACAACTTTCCATGGGGTGTACTTTTTCACATGAATGTATTTCTGTTGCCAGGTAAGGTTTGACCCCGGAGGGGTTATGACCTCTGTAATGAAATGCCAAAAACATTCTGCACCTGATCCTCCTCCGACATGCAGATTTCAGTCGGCATATCAAGGTGATGCATGGTGATTAAACTTCAGCTGATATATTGTTAGCATTAAAGTACCCTTACCCATGCACACACACATGCTCCGACACACACACATTTACTTACCTATCTAAATGGGGTCCACTGCCCTTAGAAATAACCTAACTTCACAAATCCAAACCTTTCACTTAACCTTAATCTTATCACTTATACCTAAACTTAACCTATCCATAATTCCTAACCCTATAAGTAACTACTACTACTAATTCCTAATCCTAACCCTATCCTTAACTCTTACTACAAATTCCTAATCCTAACCCAATCCTTAACTACTACAACTAATTCCTTATCCTAACCCTATCCTTAACTCTTACTACAAATTCCTAATCATAACCCAATCCTTAACAATTGCTACTTATTTCTAATCCTAACCCAATCTCTAACTCTTACTACTAATTCCTAATCCTAACCCAATTCTTAACGCTTACTATTAATTTCTAATCCTAACCCTAGTAATCCTAATACTAGTACTTTTTTCTCTAACCCATAATCCATCTCTGTAATCCTTAACTCTAAACCAGAAGTTTACCTATAACTCATACCTCTAACCAAATATCCCAAATCTAACCCTAATTATAACCCTGATCCCAATACTTAAAACAAAGAAAGCCTTTTTTAAAGTTAGCCTGGGCATGAAGTTTTTACATGTCTGTGTTATCCTCGGATTAGAAAAAAACCCTTTAAATAGTGAACACCGGCACACACCGTGGGTGTTCTGAATTGAAAACGTTGGGAGAAAAAGCTTTCTTTGAGTTCAGCCTACATTATTTTGTGTCTGGCAGCTGCAGCCATTCCATTTCATGTGATTATTTTCAGCCATACAGGTGATGCCACGACTTCAGGCCAGTTCCACGCTATATCGCCCCCTACGCATATTGACCGATAACTATGCGTGGTTCCAGACGTAGGTCGCAGCTGGATGGCGGCTGCACTGATAGACTCCTCCTAGTGTGAGGAGAGGTTGAACATATCATATGAATAGAACCACTAGCACACAATGCCAAAAATTAACTATTAGCCAAGTAGGAGGGCAAGAAACCTTCATACCGGAGTCTAAATCAAACCTCGCAACGTGAGCAGTGAGTGACTTCGCAATATAACAATAACAATCAACAAGTAGCCTAGTAGGCATTGCACGAATCATGGAAATCGTTTTCTTTTATAAAACAAAAGACGTTAGGCTATTCCGCGTCCGCTGTTCAAGTACTTACCCTGATAATTTGCATACATTCCTGCCTTTGGGATTGAGTTCTTGGCTGAAACTCGAACAAAAAAATAAACAAACCACCACAACTGCAAAAATGTTCTTCAATGCCATTTTACAAAAAACAGCATCCTTCTAGACTTCTCTTTCTCTCCAGATTCGTCCTTTCTGGAAAACAACAGTCTCTTCTATTCTGCTCTTGTTGTTGTTGTTATTGTAGAAACTTTGAAAAAAATATCCAATTAGACTATTCGGCTACGGTCCAGGTTCCAGATGAGGAGAAAAGGTTTGCCACCACACTATCTACGCCATCGACGTACCCAAGAGTTGAAAGAAAGTATAGCGACACCAAACCACACACATAACGGTTTCAAAGAAGTTATAAAACCCAAACTTGAACACGGATCTCCTCGAATAATGACTCTCCTTCATTGCTGATTTGTAATTGTAAGCCTTTCGTTATTCCACACATTTTCTGAAGAATAAGGAAGGGATTGGGCATCAGGAAAGTAGCGGAATCCAACAGGCACCCTCCTCCGACAATAAAAGTAGCCGTGTATTGCCACCAACCATAACTTGGCCAGACATTTTATGTTTTGTGCCCAGCGCAATGGAATGAGTAAAAAAAGAAAAGGGAAATCATTTAGAAAATCTAAACTTTCAACATGCTTAGTTTCTAATTGTATTTGTGTGATCAAAATGCAATTAGGTATTCCGTTATCTCCTCAGGGGCATTCTCAGGAGTGAAATTCCTGATGTGATCTATCCTGCTGTACAGAGACAAGTGAGCTATCGTTGGACACATGATTTCGTGTTCGAAGAAGCCATAAGCAACTTACAGAAGTGGGTGTGCCACATGGCGAAAATATGCCTAGTTCTGACAATATTACTGATAATAAACTGTACTTATAAAACGATAAAAAAATTACATTAATTGTAACATTATACAAAAATATTATTTACATATTTACATTCATATACATTATTATATACACTGCACTTTTATAATGAACACGTTTAATTTAAGTATGGCATAAAGTTAGCATCATTGCAGCAAATCGCATAATAATAACAATAAGATAAGAATAATAATAGGCTATAAATACTAATCAAAACAGAATAATTACTATTATTGTTATAAGTATAATAATCGTACACATTAATATCATAATATTTATATGTTGGGCATTCAATAATCAGACTTTTGTTATATGAACGTCCCTATAAGTTTATAATTTTACAGAAGCAACGATTGATTTAGTCTAGTTTTGCAAGACAATAGCTCCCCCATCTGTTTCAACAAATGAACTGTCCCAATAACGCTGTTATTTTTTTTTTTACCGTGCAATTATTACTGAAAGCAACTCAACACCTTCGAACTCGATCGGGTGTTACGTCAACACAGTTCTTGCACGGGCAGGCGTGGATATACATTTCAGTAGACTGAATGCACTGTCTACTATTGAACACAGAACAGAGCCTGCTATTGCACATGCAGACAAGATTAAAAGAAGCCTGCGGTGTCGGTGATGTCATGTGGATTAGCAAAACACTTTTTATTGCACCACCTTGTAGTACATTTCACTATTTGAGTCTATACAATGTTTTCAGTGTGTTCCAGCCAACTTGCCTGACCTGAACCCTTTAGTGAATTGTTGGGCTATTGTCAAGAAGAAAATGAGATTGACCAGACCAACAACACATATGTGCTGAAGGCCTCTTTCAAAGCAACCTGGGCATCCATAACACCTCAGCTGTGCCACAGGCTCCATGCCATGCAGCATTGATGCAGTAATATGTCCAAAAGGAGCCCCAACCAAGTATTGAGTGCATAAATTAACATACTTGCAGGTATTTTGAGTTAGGTAGAGCATCTTTAAGGTCGACAATTCTGTATTCTGTAAATATTTTGAGATACTGGATTTTGGATTTCCATGTGCTGTAAGTTGTAATCATCAATACATGTTTCAATGTATGTGTAATGCATCTAGAATATATGAAGTTGTCACTTTTTTATTTGAATTATGTAAAAAAATAAACCTTTCCACAATATTGTATATAGTTTTTTTTAGATGCACCTGTATATTATGTAACAATACAAAACTGATATTTTAATGGAATATATTGGTTGGATTTGCAAAAAGTTCATTAACATAGGGTTCCTGCTAAAATAGGTTAATGTTAAACAAAACTGAACATTGTAAAGATGTTGCCTGTACATGCGGGAAATATTTTTCTAAATGTCAGATAAGCTTGGTAAATAATAAACACAAATGTTGGTCTATTCTGATCAACTATATTGGTTTTTTCGATGAGGGAACCTCTGCTTGGATGTTGTTAGAGTAACAACCACAGAGATTCAGTAACCCTAAACGGGATGTGTGCCTACCACTGGATCTTGTTACCCTAGAACCGTCTATTTAGAGTGTGGGCTTACCTCCTCTTGAGAATAGCGTTGTATCCTCTCTTACCATTGTTTAGGTCAAGTCTTTGCAGTGGGCAGCTTTTTGCTATAACCTACTTAATACACCACAAAAAAGGCTAATATATATATATATTTATACATATATAGCTTGTTCATCTCTGAATACATATTAATTTATATACATTTTAAATAGATAGCACATTTCAAAGTATTTTGTTCTGATAGCAAAGGTTAATAGTCATTGGTTAATCTTAATACCCATAGTAGGTTTAAACTCTACACTGTGTGAACTGCCTTTGTATTTCACAGCCACATTTCTGAACCAGTGCAGAAGAAGGTGTTCCTGGAAAAATGCCTTAACATTTCATGTAGCATTAGAAATGCTTTATGGCCGCCATTATCAGGCAATCATGGGCTCGGTGGGGCGGGTTAACATTTTAAGGCAATGTTTCTGCATTTGCAGAGACTGCGTTCCTTGTAAGCGTATGCCGTATGCCAGCTAAATTGGAAAAATGCTTTACTTTTATCGTGCATCAGAGCAGACCTGCAGCACTTTGGAATAAATCAAACCTTAAATGTCTTTCTTTATTTTTAGATACTGAGTATCAGCAAAATTCCTACTTGGAAAGACAGCCTTTGGGGAGTTTATGAAGATGACATTTTACGGTCAGTTCATGGCGGGAGAGAATCACAAGTCCACGCAACCTCTGATTCAGAAGAATGCTGACTACAGAGTGGGCTCCACCCTGTACTAAAGTGTTTAGGAGGACCTCAAACAGCAGGAGATGGAGATAGAAGGGATGGAGTAAGTTATATGCTGTCAGCTAGAACATGCGTTTTCGGTGTGGTTCTCAATATTCTGTTAACTCCATCGGTTAGCTTATGAAAAGGACCAGTGGACATACAATGTTCAGCTTTAACACAAATAAGAAAAAGGACCAGGGGACATACAAAGTTCAGCTTTAACACAAGTAAGAAAAAGGACCAGGGGACATACAATGTTCAGCTTTAACACAAATAAGAAAAAGTCACAATTGAAAGCACATGCTCACATCATTCTAAGCCAACCAAGTTGTACATTTCTCACAGTTCTTTCCCTGAACTCAAGTAATGTTCTTATTTTGGATGACATCAAAGGCATCAAGATCTAACCAGAGTGAATGACCACGACCATGATTTTCCCCTCGTTTGAAGCCAGAGACAGGATATAATTTAAGATCCCTCTCAGGAAGTAAACACTGGACGAGCCAGACCCCATTGGTCGGTTTGGTCAATGCCCTCCTCGTCTGATTGGCTGGCCTTTCGGAAGTCTCACTCTTCAGGAATTCTGTTACATGAGTTAAGGCAGAGTGTACAGACAGTCTGATCCCTGCTCTGTAAGACAGCCCAGAAAAAAACTTGCACAGCCGTTCCCTCTTAGGAAAATGGTAGAATTGTTGTGTCTAAGATAATGACACCATGTACTCCCACAGTTATGCTAAGGATGTTTTTCTTTTCAGAAAACCTTCATTACTTCTCTTTGAAAGACGATATATACATGGTGGTTATGCGCCAGAGGCATTTGGTCAGCATTTCATAAAGGGAGAGACAAAGGAAGAGAGTTCCCTGAGAGGACTCTCTGAAAGAGTTTACTTCAGACAAGTACATTTCAGAATCAGCAAATTATCAGCTTTGTTAACGCAGGCTAGGTAGCGACATGCTGAAAAAGGGATCGTGGGCTTTTGACGTGTGGTCGAAAAGACTGTCTCAGCAGCATCCAGGTTTGGTGGGGTGGTTCAGAACGAGCTGCCATGCATTATTACACTGTTAACTTATTGATGTGGGTTGGGCGCCTGCGAGCCTATTTGTGGTTGTTGTCACATGATTGCCTACTCCTTTAATTTTTACAACCGGAAGAGGGAATCTGACAACTTTGATCCAAAAACAGCTGCCAAAAGAATGCTTGACAATACGTGCTCTCATTACCTGGCAAAGGAAATTCTCCTGCCCTGCAACTCAGTGCCTAGAGTAGGTAGACAGTTACTAAGCACAGGTACTTCAGCCCATCCAGGAAAAATCATAGTTTTCTTAAACTTCTTCATGTACAAGCAAGTGAGCAGGCCATCTAGCACACAATCACTTGAACCTTAACAGATCCACCCTCAGCATGTTGCTCTCACAACCCAGACATGTCTTCCTACCATTCAACCCCTTTGTTTTTGAAGAGACAGTGATGCTGAAATGCCAAGCTTAGCGCCAATAAACATGTACGCCTTTTAGCAAGCTCTCCAATCATGTGTGATTCACAGTAGTGTTTTACAGTGACCACTGACCAGGCCTACTCAATGTAATGTCCATCAGCCCCGTACTGTCCTGTGATCTGTGTTGTTGTTGTGGCAGTGACCTTTCGGAAAAGTCAAAACATAGGTATAAAATGGCCTTGGGGACTCCTGCTGGTAGACAATTGCTGCATCCGATGGCTTGTGCCTGAAGAGTAGTGCGTTTTGTGGAATGGTATGTATATGAATGGAAAATGGATCTTGACATACTAGTTCTTCAAGGAACGCAATGCAAACAGATGTGTGTGTGTTGTGTGGGCAGAGATTAATCGTAACACGTTGCGACAATATTGTTGCAAACCATACTGAATGTATCAATCTTGCTGCCCCCCCCCACCATCAGTTGGTGTGTATCCGCAGCAGATAAAGAAAGCTTAGGTAAGGCTCTCTGTTGGGTCGTTTTGCCCTAGTATCAGCATTATTGCATGATGAAACTGGTTGCAATCATGAGGGATGCAAATGTTTTTGCTTCCCCTACTGCAGGTGTGGACCACGGAGAGAAGTTCAAGGCTCACTGACAGTTGGGGGATGGCCGAGGGGGAGTGACCTGCAAGTGTACAGCATTTTGTGACGATTTGAACCACACCTGGGAACCTTCCTCAGTTGTATCGATGCATCTGATATTCAACTCCTCAAATCCGCAAAATTGCGTTGAAAAGCGCACTGTTACATTTCTATTCATATATCCAAATTGGTTAAAGAAAGAACCCTATGTTTTTTTCGTGTTGTAGAGGACAGTTTTCCGAAAAGAACGACATGTCGCATGTGTATTTCCGTAAAGTAGAAGCCAAGAAAAAAAACGAATAAGCCCACCTGTTACATTTCTATTCTTATCTCCGGACATGTTAAAGATAGAAGCCTACGGTTTGTTACACAGTGTAGGGGACAGTCTGCTGCAAAGAATGACATGTTGTTTATGTATTTCTGCAAAGTAGAAGCCTTCCATATCTCAACCAAAATCTCTTACAGGCCTTTAGAGGCAATTTTGAAAAGCGCACTTGTTAGATTTCTATTCATATCTCCGGAACTATTAAATATAGAAGCCTACATTTTTTTTCACGGTGTAGAGGAGAAAACTTGCAGAAACCTTCCAAATCTCGACGACAAAAACACAGAATTTAATCTAATCTTTGATTTTTATATAAAATGATCCATCACACTGATATAGGGACCCAAATGAACATTTTGGTTGATATTTTAAAATGTTTTGAAGAAATAATGCAGATATTTTGTATATTATGTTACATTTTCAAACAGTAAACTATTTGCAGTGGTTTTGAACCTCTGGGGATTTCAATCAATCAATCAAATTTATTTATACAGCCCTTTTTACAACAGCAGTTGTCACAAAGTGCTTTTACAAAAACACCCAGCCTAAAACCCCAGTGAGCACGCAACAAAAGGATTGAAGCACGGTGGCTAGGAAAAACTCCCTACGGGGCCGGAGTGTAGGAAGAAACCTAGAGAGGCACCAGGCTCAAAGGGGTGGC
>JACXGK010002244.1:43906-57129 GCA_016801125.1 Novumbra hubbsi | reverse complement strand
CTGGGGGGGGGCTGGGTATAAGTAGAGTGGTGCTGATGAGGGAATGAAGGGCAGGTGTGCAGAATGAGCAGGTGGATTGGATTAATGGAATTATGCAAAATGTATATTTATTATACAGAACTGAAGGTATTTTACAGTGGATTGGTTAATTATGTGTGGTCATTTGGTTTACCCATGATCGGACACCAATAGTAGTAATATTAAACAACAGAGATGTAGGGAATGGAAAATGTTGGAATTTTTTTATTTTATTTTTATTTGAATAACGGTTTGTGCATTGTGTTTTGTATTTTTTTCACATGTGCACATGTACACATTTGGCTTGAATTTCCCAGTTCAACCTTTCACTTTAAAAGGCAATACTGTACAAAGTTTTATATAAATACGACAGTTGGTCTCTCAGTAAAAATAAATCAAATTCAAATTACAGTATATGAAGAAAGACGTCATGAAATTCATAATGTGACTCAGTAGTTTGTGTGGCCCCCACATGCCTGTATGCACTCCTGACAACTACTGGGCATGCTCCTGATTGTGTCCTGGGGGATCTCCTCCAAGACCTGGTTCAGGAAATCAGTGAGCTCCTGGACAGTTTTTGGCGTTACTTAAGGGTTTGGATGCACCGATACAAAACGTCCCAGAGGTTCTCAATTGGAATCAGGTCTGGGGAACGTGAGGGTCAGTCAATGGCATCAATGCCTTTGTCATCCAGGAACTGCCTACACACTCTGGGCACATAAGGCTGGTCATTGTCCTGCACCAGAAGGTACCCAGGGGCCACAGCCCCAGTGTGAGAATTTCATCCTGGTACCTAAGAGCAGTCAGGGTACCGTTGGCTAGCACGTGGAGGTCTGTGTGAACCTCCAAGGATAAGCCTCCCAGACCATCACTGTCCCATTGCCAAACCAGTCATGCTGGATTATGTTTCAGGCAGCATAACATTCGCCATGTTACCTCCAGACACTTTCATTTCATGTGCTCCTGGAGGAGCTGGACATGTGCAACCTGAATGTGTTGCCGGTACTACCTCATGCTACCAGTAGTGACAAGGACCCAAGCAAAACACAAAACTAGAGAAGAATTAGTCAGAAAGGATAAAGTGAGGGCAACTGCCTGGCAACCCCGTGCAAAAATTATCTTTTTGGGGGTTGTCCTGCTGTTGCCCCTCCAGTGCACCTGTTGTCACTTTTATATGCACCTAAACAGGGGACCTTGCACCTAAACAGGGGACATTGATTCACAATCGCTCCAAACTGGTAAGACTAATATCCCTGAAATGTAAACTTGTTGTTATAATGTGATAAGTACATGTTCCCTATGCAGTATATTTACATTTCTGAGCATGATTTGGATCAGATGGGGACTGTCCACTCTCCTTAAAAAAAGTAATTAACCCACATGTCTATGTTTATGCGGTTATTCGTATTGTAGCCTATAGTGACCCTAACATATGTTTTTAACAGTCTTAAAATTATCTACTTGGGTTTAGATTCAAGCTACACAATACGTGTTTTGTGAAAAAGAAACATTTGTTTCTTCACACTCTGTGACATTATGACCTCATTTTAAATATTTGGTCACATGACACAACGGTTGCCGAGCTAACCCTTTAAAAAAAAAAAAGATGTAATATTTATTTCACTTGGCACATTTTCCCTGTCAAACTGATTTGACGTGGCAATGACTGTTAGTGATAACATTGTCAAATATAGCACTGCTGGCATCTCCAAGGATATTCAATAACATCTTTGTCTTCTCTTCTAAAAATGCCAGACACACATCACATGATGTACTATTTAGCCTGTGACAAACTGGCAGTACCAGAGATTTCTGAGAAATGAATAAACGAGCATTAGGAATCAAAGGTCCTATTTGCCTGCCCGCAGGGGAATAGGTGGGCATCTGTACACATGTCCCTGCTAGAAACAGGGGGCCCTGATCAGACCTTTGACAGCACAGACAAATCCAATCCCCAGAGGGTATCACAGACCTCTAACTGTACTTTTAGTCAACCCCTCCTATTGATCTGCACCTGACAACAGAAAATATCCATATTCATTGTTTACTTCATCAAACCTCACGATTCAGTTACTGTAAAGTATTTGTTTTGATCTAGGTGGATTTAAAAAAAAACAGATTTTGTAAGTAATTAAAGATTCATGAGATACATTTGTGTTAATATTCCCTTGTAACTAGGTTTTGGCACGTGTACATTCGTTTTTTGAGGAGGCAGCTACTTTATTTTAACAGATTTAACGTTTTGCAACATACTGGGCATCATAGTTCTGTATTGTTAAACAAAAATACTGTAACTGAGAAAAAGGGTAAATACAACATTTTCCCTAACAGTATAGATCCATCATCAAATCACAGAGCAGATCATCTATAAACCCTCAATATTTGCATGATTGTAACACCATTTTTATGCATGCATCTGACATGCGGCCTGAAGGTCTTTGAGAACATGATTACATAATTATTTTGTGATAATCTAATTTAATCTAACTTTTATCTACGTTCACCATTTTAACTCCATCCATCCGAGTTCCAGAAATTGAACCATCTAAATAATTCAACACCTCCCAACTCCTATCATTAAATAAGACATAATCAGATTTCCCTTTGTAAATGAACTTGTTTTGATCTGACTCAAAAGTGTATTCTTCTGGTGTAAATAGCGCCATGAATAACATCACTAGGAATGTCAACAAGGCACAATTACCATGAATAGATTGATGCATTTGTTTCAGTAGCCTATTTTACTTTAACCTGCCTTATGTGTCTGGTATGTACGTTTTAAAAAGTGCTATGCATGTTGTCTGATTTACCCTTTAGCATTCATCATACTAAAGAGTAAAAGGCCTATTGTTTTTAAGGAATATGATCACTATTATCTATGTCCTGTTTAAATAATAAGTCAATAAAACCTGCTTGCTGAGATCTCCCTATTTGTTAATAGTTAAAATAAGCCAATAAAGGGCCTAAATGTTCCTCAACTGAATTTGGCCTTCACCTGAAACAGGCCATACTGAAGTATAGTTAAACCACCTGGTATTGAGAAATATTTTGTGTTACATATAAACTACATAAGAGGTTGAATTTCTTTAAACTGTAACTGGTTTTCAGGAGTTTGGTTATATGAGGCTATTGCAACTCTTTAATCTAACCTTCTCTGTACCTCTATAATTGCAACTCTAACCTCATATGTTCCTCTATAACATAGGTGTCAAAACGGTTCCACGGAGGGAAGAGTGTCTGCAGGTTTTCACTCTCACCTTGTACTTGATTGATTACTAATCACTAATTGGTTACGTCTACCCTCACCTGGTTGTGTACGTCTGAACTGGGAACCAATTAACAGGAGAAATCAAAAACCCGCCGACAATTGTCCTTGTCCAACATCCTCTGTTCCTCTCAAACCTCCTATGTTCCAACATAACCTCGTCTGTTGCTCTCAAAACTAATCTGTTTCTCTTTAACCTTCTCTGTTATTCACTAACATCTCTGTTCCTGTCTAACCTTCTCTGTTCCCCTCTAACCTTCTCTGTTCCTCTCTACCCTCCTCTTTTCCTCTAAAAGGCACCTCTACATTCATGGAACTCTCTAACCTCCTATTTTCCTCTCAAACATACTCTGTTCCACTATAACCTCCTCTGTTCCACTATAACCTCCTCTTTTGCTCTTTAACCTCCTCTGTTCCTCTCAAACATACTCTGTTCATCTATAACCTCCTCTATTCCTCTCTAACCTTCTCCATTCCTCTCAAAACTCCTCTGTTCCTTTTCAACCTTCTCTGTGATTCTCTAACATCTCTGTTCCACTCTATTCTCCACTGTTCCTCTCTAAACTTCTCTGCTCCTCTCTAACCTTCTCTGTTCCTTTCTAACCTCCTCTGTTCCTCTTTAACATTCTCTGTTCCAAGCTAACCTCCTCTGTTCTTCTCTAACCTTCTCTGTTCGTCTCTAACCTTCTCTGTTCCTCTCTGACCTCCCATATTCAGCAGTGGCAGGCCCAGCTTGGACGGGCTCTCGACAGAGCTTGTTAACACCATCTCTAATGACATGCACCTTCAATAGAAAGGCCAAACACAGATAAGATTGCTGATGGAGGGGGCTCTCTTTCTCCCCTAACAAGGGCTCCATTGATGGGACACTTGAGACTACAACACATTCAGACCACGACCAAAATTTCCTTTCACAACCATGCAGCCTTTCACCAAGACTTAAAATCTACTTTTAAGCTAATTAGGATAAGAGCCGCTTCTTTCACACAGTATTGGTTGTGGCCTATGTTTGGAGAGATTCGGCCCACCCGGTTTCTCTTCTGCCAAGACTACGCTTCTCTTTGCCCCTCTGGGCAGAGAGGATTAGGATGGGAAAGTCAGCTTGGCCTCATCAGCTTGACTAACACCACATTGATGAAGCACAATGAGCCTTTTCTTGTTCTTGTTCATTCTTATTCCTTGATATGTCTCCCCTTGGACATGGGGCTCAAACTATATGAAATGAAGACTTGATGACGAGATGTTGAATGGTGATATTAGTGGATGCATGCCCTCTGGCGCCCAGCGCTAGCAGAAGAGAACCGTTCCAGTGGGGGGAGAATGTGTTCCAGTAATGAAGGAATATATTGAAATGGACAGAGGCCAGGTTTTATCGCTGTGAGTTTTGTCTTGCCCTCTTCTATGCTCCCTCCATCTCCACGACCCACACCTCTCTCTCTCTTTAGCAGGTTGGTGCGAGTGGGCGAGAGGCTGGGCTTTGTGCCTTTCCCCATCATAACCCAGGATGTGCTCAGAATAATGAAAAGGGAGGCATTACATCATGGACACAACACACACGAGCGCACGCACACACACAAACTCATTGAATCATCTACCGGTAACATTATTCTGTGTGCGTGTGTGTGAGGTAAGAACATGCTTGTCTTGTTAACCCCTGAATATGCATGTCCTCCTCCTCCAGCCTGCCGTCTCCCTATCAACGCTCCAGGGTTGGGCGTTCTGCCAGGACACCCTGGTGGTATTGTAGTACTGAAGTAAACCATTTGCCCAGTCACCCTCTATGCCCATGTGCCACCCCTAAGACTTGGTTACTATGGAGACCCCTTCCTCCTTGCCAAGCATGCAGTCGGCGCCCCTCCAGCGGAAGGGGGTGGGATAACACCAATCCGTCCAATCACACACACTCAACTAATTTACATATGCAAACATGGACCATGAACTCCACAATTGAGCACAGTTTGCTCCCCAAATCGCTCTACTTGTGTTGGCTGAATGGATGTCCAGGAAAAAAGGGGGGGTATTAGAAAAACGATTAATTTTACCCAATGTACTTTTGTTTGAAGTATTCACACATCATCTGACATGCAAATTAATAACAAAATACTTAAGAGAGTTATTTTGTATTTTTGTTGTTTTGGTATGTTCGTGCCCCCTGTAGCATGTTGTGTATCTATTTGTCTTCATTAAACATTTCCTCAGAATAGCTGCTCTACCAGAGTGCAATGTTCTCATCTCCTGAAGACACTATGTCATAGTCACAATACAAAACAAAAAGATATCAGTACATCTACAGAGTACACTTAAAAAACACAGTGACTTGTATAGAGCCCAAACACGTACAAAACACTGTGACCTCTATAGAGCATGAACACTTACAAAACACTGTGACCTCTATAGAGCATGAACACTTACAAAACAGTGAGACCTCCATAGAGCACGAACACTTAAACAACACTTTGACTTCTGCAGAGCACAAAGTATTAACACTCTGATCTATGTAGAGCACATAGGATTAACACTCTGATCTATGTAGAGCACATAGGATTAACACTCTGATCTATGTAGAGCACATAGGATTAACACTCTGATCTATGTAGAGCACATAGGATTAAGACTCTGATCTATGTAGAGCACATAGGATTAACACTCTGATCTATGTAGAGCACATAGGATTAACACTCTGATCTATGTAGAGCACATAGGATTAACACTCTGATCTATGTAGAGCACATAGGATTAACACTCTGATCTATGTAGAGCACATAGGATTAACCATCTGATCTATGTAGAGCACATAGGATTAACACTCTGATCTATGTAGAGCACATAGGATTAACCATCTGATCTATGTAGAGCACATAGGATTAACACTCTGATCTATGTAGAGCACATAGGATTAAGACTCTGATCTATGTAGAGCACATAGGATTAACACTCTGATCTATGTAGAGCACATAGGTCAGGCAAGAATCCACAGCAGCAAAAAAAAGGGGGGGGGGGGGCAAGACAGGAAAATGGATGCTTCTCTCAACTAATTGGCATGGCCTTTTTAACAGCCCCACATCATTAAAAGTGTACAGAACGGACAGTGTTCAGACCCGTATTTCTTCTGTTTTTACAGTTCCTCTGCCCCTGGCTTTCCTCTGAGCTCAGTCATGCCATTAGCCAAGCAGTATAGCCCAAAACAACCGTTTCAGTTTTAAAAACAAAATCCCCCAGGAAGAAGAAAAATATGACCACATAATTTCATAAAAGCTACTGGAACTTCTCCCTGTTGACTCAAGCCTGACAACTTTACTATCTTAATTGGCCTCCTTGGGTGGAAGCTCAAAGTGTGTAAATAATTTGTCTGCAATAAGCTTGTTCTATCTTTAGCTCTCTTGGCTGGCTCTCTTTGGCTTGTTTTCGCTTTAAAAAGAAAGGCGTCCCAAAGTTAAAATAGCAGCCCGTAATTCTTGTACAACATACTGTGTCATCCTGTGGCTACCAAAGTCTTTGGTGTGGTAATGAGAGACTGGTGCAGAATAATAGTGCCACAGATCTCTGAACAGATTCCATTTGAACACAGTGTTTCGCAAGGCATTTCTATGGGGGTAACAAATCACAGATGGGGTTGTCTAGTTGTTCTGGCAGGTTCTAGTTGTCTGTGGTTTGTCGGGATAGAGTTGCCCTTAATTAAGATCAGAGCTGTGCTGCACTTCCTCAAATCATCTGTCCAACAGATGAGATGCTGTGACATCATCACATTCTGTAATCAATAACCGTGTGTATTTGTAGAGGCATTCATGTATTGCCTTGCATAGAACGCACTGTTTCCTCAGAGTACAAAATGTTGACGTTAGAGCTACAAACAAGAAAGTTGACTTACTAACAAATAAAGTCAAGAGTGAGACAAGAACCCCACAAGGAACCCTAAACATATCTTGAAAAACCTTGCTTGTGTGTATTTTCCATTCAAATATGTTATTATCTTACTTAAAAATATATGTATTTTCTCTGATTCTTTCAAGCCTGACAAACTATCCAGGCCTTGCTGATGACTGGTATATCCACATTGGAATACTGCAAGAAAAGGAATGCTACTAATCCAATGACAACCGATCCAGGAAACAATACAAAGGATTCACTTCCGCACATGGTATTAACACGCATCCCACCTGCCGTGTAACATCCCATCTCCCTCAAGGTGGCCATTATCCGACACCAGACTGGGTAGGACGTTGAAATGGAAATGGGAGGAGTTCACCACGCTGACAGGTCACATTCAGATCAACTTATGGGACTCAATAACCTAAAAACACAGGATAAGTAGAGGGTGGATAATGTTTTTTCAAAGTCTGTTTTGTGAACAGGTTGCAAAGCTAATTGTCTGCTAATTTCTCAGCCCCCTCTCCATCAGGCTGTAATGTTCTGCCCTGTCATCTTTTCCTGTAGCCAGTACTGCTCCAATGTTATCTCTTCCTTTAAACAGTATTGACAGTATCCCATGTGATATCTTCCTGTTGAGAGTACTGTTCCCATGTCATTTCTTCCTGTAGGCTGTATTGTTCCCACGTCATCTCTTCCGGTAGACTATACTGTTCCCATGTCATCTCATCCTGTAGGCTATACTGTTCCCACGTCATCTCTTCCTGTAGGCTATACTGTTCCCATGTCATCTCATCCTGTAGGCTATACTGTTCCCATGTCATCTCTTCCTGTAGGCTATACTGTTCCCACGTCATCTCTTCCTGTAGGCTATACTGTTCCCACGGCATCACTTCGTGTAGGCTATACTGTTCCCACGTCATCTCTTCCTGTAGGCTCTACAGTTCTGCTATCTCAGCTCTTACAGTAGACTCTACTGTTCCTCTTTCTGCAGTGTTAAAAATGTACATGGGACTGACAAGTCTCACCCCTGTTTCTTAGAGGGCTGGGATCAACCTTCCTCCTGTTATAGTGTTAGCATGTGAAAACCAACACCACATGTCTAGACCCTCTCTCCATCTCATTTATTTCCTTCCATTCTATAATTCTCTCTCTCCTCTCTGTCCTCCGGAAAGTGAACACCCCCAGCTTGTACCTATTATGTTGGCTATTCTAAAACCTGGGAATAAACCGGCTGTATAAGTACCACGTTAGCATATTAAACATATATAGCAGGTGCACCTAACCTCGAGTTTTATAAATACAATCTGTTCACTCACCTGTATATGCAATGCATCTTCAAATTACATCGCAGAGTAAATTGGTTTAAAAGGCAGTGATTCACTAAGATGATGAAAGGCGGACACATGCAAGTACTCGGTTTGTGGGGTTGTAAGCACCGACTGCCTCGCATATCAGTCTACTCGAAAGCAGCATGGAGCTCAACAACGAAGAACGGGTGTGTGAAATTATTGGCAACGTTTCAGGCGACTCCAGTGGACACCTAAATCGGGACTTGCCAGTGTTTGAGAGTGTGTGTTTAAGCGTGCACGACTTTGTGCGCGTGCGGATGTGTGTGTGTCAGAGAGTGATAGGGTGAGGAGTGAGCGAGAGAGCGTGTGTGAGTGTATGTGTGTGTATCAGCCAACGCACGCTCACAACATGGCGATGAAGCGCAGAGAGACACGACGGCTCTACCCCGAAATGCGACCCTGTTCTGAGTGATAACAGCGGAGTATGACGAAGGAATATACATAAACTAATAGTCAACTAATATTTCAAACAATTGATTATTGCGGATCCCATTGTATTCATGTAGCTAGTGGTGTAACTGGCTGTAGAGACCCACGCTGCTTTCCTCTGCTGGAAATCAAAGGCTTTAGGCTACATGGCGGTGGAGACTATCTGTTTTTTCTATCTACTTTCTTTGGGGTTCTGCAGTCCATCTGTTCAAGGTAAAACGCCTAGCTTAATATCAATGTTATTGACTTGGGCATGAATTTATTAGTCAATTCTAACACATGCTTTATCAGTACATAAGGTGTGATAAGATGAATAGATAATGATCAATTGTGCACCTTGTTTGTTATAACGTTTAACAATCCAAATGTTAATTCTATATCAAGTTTCGTAGTTCTGTGGATATCTAGAAACATTCTGTAGCGTTCTTACTTTTTAAGTAATTTTAATCGCACGCACATGGTTTCAGCGTACACAATACTGGACTGCCTTTCACAAAGTTGCACATATGTTTATGCACATTTTTTGCATATACAGATTAAAATGTAGCATGCGTTCATTGGAGAAATAAGTGCGGCTGACTTGTGTTTGTGGAATGTGGGTTGTATTTTAGAGGTTAAAGACTTTGTGTATAAATGTAGCCTGTGGATTTGGCTAAAATATTTTTTTCTCAATACACAACGTTGTCGGTGGGGAACCCTAATTGTATTGACTTTAAGATTTTGAAATCCAAAACAAAATGTAGCCTATACACAATAGCCAATTGCTAGGACCAGTATTTGTCTTTTGTATCATGCAAATAAAACAGTTATTACAATTATTTACACTTGCTGGTGTATATGACCTGGTAAACATATTTTATTTAAATAACGTTTGTTTGCATTTTTGCATCGAAACTACATAAAAAGGCTTTTCTCCCGTGGTATTATGTCAATACAATGTATGTATTGACATAATACCAGATGTGGTATTATAATACCTTAATGCATTATGTTGTTTCGGCGTGTACAATAAGGCACTGTGCTACACGGCCACTGCGATTCAGGGATTGCGGTGGCCTTTAGATCCTGACGGTAAGCGCTAATTAAGACCCAGGGAGCCGCTCAGCCGGAAGGCGGCGACGGAGGGGAGAATAAGCGGGACAGGCAGGCGTGCATTTCGCAGAAGAGAACCAGCCATCCACAGCCATCATATGACAAAGACCAGTCCTGAAGCACGGGAGTTGAAACATGAAATACGTTCCTCCGATTTTGATTTACTGTTACCCATCTGACATAGTCCAAGTTGGAGGGATGCCAAACGAATAGTTGATTTGAAAAACGTGAAGGAAGAGTATCAGTGCTTTCCTGTTCATCAAGATAAGCATGGACGAGCTTCCTTGTTAAGCCTCACCTACAGCATTTTGTAGGGTAGCCAAGGCAATATAGCTCACCTACCACTGGTTATTGTATTCAGTTGATATGCTCGTAGATTTGATTTTAGCCAACGGTTTGCTTGCCAGACATCAATCTATATATATTTGCATGATATCCCACTAAAGCGTGTTTCTGTGTCTCATGCCGTTTTAAACAATGAGTTGTTTTTATATGGCATCCTACACCTGATGTAGTTTCAGAAACACCTGTATGAACTCAGTATACAGAACGTCGCTACTAGCTTACTCACACATAACATATATGTATTTGACCCTGTGCTAAAATCACGAGGGACAACAAATGGACTCATTTGTATATCAGTTATTTTTTAATGTGTTTTTTAATGCATTTTTCCATTCTGCCCTTATTTTCAAGGTGGTTTGAGATGGTGCTGGACATACAAACTGCATATTTTTAAACGTTTGTGTATGTATGCATGTGCGGTTGTGCTTATGGTGTCTCACTTCTCTGAACTGTCCTGCAGGCATCTCTCCCAGATACCAGAATGCTGCTATTAACAAGGACATTACCACCTTTACTGTTGAGGTTTTAGGTTTTACCCATGTAATCCCATGGTGGTCTGTTCCTCGCCTGGTTACTAATTGGACATATTCATTGCTAAACAGAAGGGTTTGTCAACCGGGTAGCTTCTTAGGTTAGACAGATGGTGTAAACATTATATCACATTCACAAATGTTCTGTTTCCAGGTTTAATGTTAATCTCGACAGCTTGCGTTACACATGTAGAATGGGGTTCCCAATATTGTCTGGCCCTGGTATCAAGAACCTTTGTGGGTTATTCCTCAAGTTTGTTTATCTCCAAAGTATTTTGTTGCATTATATACTTAATTCATATTTTATTAAAGATTTACATTGTTGCCATCAGTCTACACACAATAGCCAAAATTACAATGCAAAGAAAATTGTTCTACTTTATTGAAAATAAAAAACTAATATCTAATGTACATCAGTATTCAGACCCTTTGCAATGACGCTCTAAATTAAGTTTATTTGCAACTTTTGTTCTTCTTGTCAATGTCTCTAGAACTTTTACAACTGTGGTCAATTTGACTAATTGGACATGATTTAGATGGGTTCACACCTGTCTACAGTAAATACGACCAAACACTTCACCTGGCACGTCTGAGCAATAACAAAATGGAGCATGGTGGTGGGAGCATCATGCTGTTAGGGTTAATATTAAGCAACAGGGACTGATCAGGATAGAGGGAAGGATAATCAGAGCAAAGTACAGATAGGTCCTTAAAGAAAACTTGATCCAGGGCTTACAGGGCCTCAGACTGGGGCGATGATTCATATGATGCTTTTACCAGATGAGGTATTGTATCTAGATTGATTTACAATCATTTAAATTATTAATGAAGTCTAAAACATAATGTTGGGAAATGGACTGAATGATTTCAGAAGGCCCTGTTTATACACAGGGGTCGCTTCACATGAGGAGCACTGTAGAGCCCTCATTGGACTGGTTGCACTTCTGTGTGTGTGTGGCAGGTTTAGAGAGAGTTTGAGGAATGTTGTGGGTGGGGGGGTTGGGATTGGTATTGTGGGAACTGAAGCTGGCAAATTCAGTGGTTACTGGGTCGGGGATGTATCGTCCAGAGAGAGTTTTGTGGGCACGGGGTGTCATTACATCACATTCACAGACAAAGAGCT
The DNA here is from genome assembly GCA_016801125.1 of Novumbra hubbsi. Taxonomy (NCBI): domain Eukaryota; kingdom Metazoa; phylum Chordata; class Actinopteri; order Esociformes; family Umbridae; genus Novumbra; species Novumbra hubbsi. The sequence continues at coordinate 45,108 of JACXGK010002244.1, read as the reverse complement.
TGTTTTTTCCAAATGAAAGATCAAATGAAAATATGTCGACTCCGCTGAACTCATCGGCAACGAATGAATACCGCAAGGGTGTGTTATTAAGCATCCGTGTGTTTGGACAAACTGCCCCCTATCTGTTTCTGTCTCCCTTGCGCTATTTAAAATGGACCACATGCACAACATATAAATGATGAACACTGCGGTTGAACATCTGTGAGCTGGACTGGTCGTTAGTGCTCGATATTCCTACACAAACTTCTGTCAAGTTTATCCTTGTGCCTAGTTGCCCTTTGTATGCAAAAGATATAAGACGAAAGTGAGGTGAAGGTTAGGGAGGGGGGGAGAAAGATAGAAATGGGGAGGAAGGTGTGTGTCACGTGGTCGTTCCCCTCTTCCTCCTGACCCGTGACTCCTGCTGGGACAGTCACGTGCACACAGACCAAATCATAGGGGTTGGAGGGAGGCCCGTCTATGTCAGACCTCCTCTTTCATGGTCCAATACTCGCCCTGTCATCCCGTCTCACCTGGGGTTTGTGTTTCAATGGTCAGAGATAATCACCCCCCTTCATCAACTTGACCCCTGAACTCTGGCCCATCTCAGTACGTCATCAGTGATTTTGTACCCGGACACTTGCACCCACATTCTCGAAGGGCCAGATCTAGCACTTTGACCATGAGAATAGATTCCCACGGTGGTAGGCACTGGTTTAATCAGCCTAATCTCCCATACCGATCATCTGCCACCACACATTTTAACAGTGCTGTTAGAGGGCTGGGCTGGCCCAATAGCACTGACCTGCAGTATGACAAACTTGAAATATAGAAATAGGAAAACGTTTTAATCAAAATCTATTACACTACTAGGTAGTATTAAGTAAATGTCTGTCTCAGGCTTGACTGGATGTAATAGAGGTGTCTGTTTACATGAACAAACATCAGGACCTACTTTTGGTCTTTCACATAAGGCCATCGCTGAATGGATCATGTTCCAGGCTCATGTGTGCTGCGCTCTATAACCAGGGGACGAGGTGACATCATCAGTGGCCCTGATTTATGCCCTCCATTCCTACATAATCTCAGATGTTTACAGCCCCCTTTCAGCAGCCTCCTCCCTCAGCCCCCATCTGCATCCTCCTCCCTCAGCCCCCATCTGCATCCTCCTACCTCAGCCCCCATCTGCATCCTCCTCCCTCAGCCCCCATCTGCATCCTCCT
>JACXGK010002244.1:0-43806 GCA_016801125.1 Novumbra hubbsi | reverse complement strand
CCATGCACAATTGCTTATTCATAAAGTGTATTTGGATTTTTCTGTTATTATATGATGTTTGTCTAGAAAAAACTCTGATTGTAATCCACGGTTTCTAAATGTAGTTGTTGTGCCCATTTGTCCTCCCTTGGGGCTTTGTGGGATTCCTGAGGGCCTGGCAGCCCTGCGGGTTGGAAGGACTGGTGACTGCGGGCACATGTGGTCCTCCTCGGGCATCTTGATCCCTAGGATAGGAACCGTCTAAACCAAAACCCCTTCTTTTGTGGCCCTGTAAAATGCATATTTTTGTCCAAGAAATAAGTTGGTTTGTATGTCCGTTTGGTCGCGTCAATGAACATGTCCCAGTGGGATTATAAAGGACTCTTCATTGTTACCCAAGGCCTTAACTATAATATCTATTTTGAGCATATTCAAATAAGCTCAACATTTCCCCTACAATATATTGATGTATAAATAAAATAGAACCACGCACCGCCGTCCGAAATAACTATTAGCAAATGTAAACATAATCATAACTAAACTTAACACATTTCCATTATCATTACTACTGGTTCTAGTATTACGTTTTGATGCAGTTCTGCCTGTGGTTTGTCCAAGTGGTGTTGCCGTACCCCAGAAGCCGTTGCTCTTCTGCTGTTAGTAGGTACAATCAATGTTAAACACGGTATGGTCTCTATTTCATTAGTTCTACTTTCAAACTCTTTTCGTGTTGGTAAACCGTGATGAAGTATTTTGTGGGCTGAGCCAAACTGGTGGCAGAAAGTGCCAGTTAGTTGTGCCAAACGGATCATACGGGCGGCTTCTCCAATTATTTGAAGAGTTTGCCAGCAGAAGACAAGTTGACATACATTAATAAGCTAACCCTTAGCAATAGGGAGAGGTTTCCTGACCCGTACTCACTGTCGGGTAAAGGATCCAACTAAAGTTACAGTGGCCGGAGCTCTTTGTATACCTCTTTGAAAAACCCAGCATCTATACGAAAGAAAAACGTTATCATGTGCCCTTGTTTTAGGTTTAGGTTCAGAACTTTAGATTTAACTACATTACAGTGCAGAGGCAGCAGTTGGGCTTGTAAAACATGGCATGATGATTGCAATCATGAATACAATACAGTGTCTGGGAGTATTTGTCTGGATATACCGTAGTAACGTCATGGAAGTAACAATGAATGCGTGTAACAAATAAATGTTGACATCCTTTAACATGTGAATGTTAAATTCTCATGTTCTTGCTGCACTGCTAGACGTGCATGACTGTATGAATAGTATGACAGTATGAATACCAACTGGTCTTTAGTATGACAGTATGAATACCAACTGGTCTTTAGTATGACAGTATGAATACCAACTGGTCTTTAGTATGACAGTATGAATACCAACTGGTCTTTAGTATGACAGTATGAATACCAACTGGTCTTTCTATCCTCTATGCACTTTTCAGGCTCCTCCTCGGTATGACAGCACAGCTCATTTTATTCAACTAGAATGCACAGAAATCTCTGTAGACTCACATCAGGTCTCTTCTATTGTGTCAAAACAACCTTTACAAAAAAGCTAATTCACCTTCTAAAAAGGCTTAGGTTTTTCAGTGATACATTTGCTTTTGCAATTGTTTTTGAATGAATAGAATCAACCACACGTAGATTAAAGCAGTTTAGAGTCACTGTCGACCGGATCACCTTCTCCAGTTCGTTTCTACGTACAGGCTCTGGATAATTTAATGTTTTCCAGAAATCTGTAGAGAAGCCACTTCAGAATGTGATATGTTTCGACCCCCCCCCCCCTCCAATTTTACAATTAGTTTTGGCTGTACATTTACAGCCCTTGGTCAATAGGGCTGGATCAATATGCCGCGTGATAAGTTTGTCACAAGCTCAGGGTTGGAGCCATTCAGGTGTTCCCCAGAGTATTACAGTACATTATGTATAACGCAAGAGAAAAAAGTAAATCATTTTGGTCAGAAATTGTTGTGATTTCAAATTGTTTTATATTTTCAGGCTTTGTTTTGGTGAATTTGCCATGTACAAATATGTTTTTGGAACAATTTCTGACCTCCAACCATCTGGCCTGCAGCTAATTATGGTTGCATACCCCTGCGCTAGAGTCAGGGATAATCGCTGCTCGCATTGACTACTACCAACTGTCCTTAGCAGGAGGATACTGGGATATTGAAGATAATGTTTACATGATTCAATGGCTTCTTTTCCAATATTGTCAATCATCAAAATATTTATCTTACAATGTTATAATTATGTGTGGCCCAGTTTGGTATGTTTAAGAATTGTTTTGTTCTGTTTTGTTCCTGACCCTAGTGTGTACTACGGGTGTGCTTTAGGCATTGCGGGTGATTTTGACGTGAGTGTGTGTGTGTGTGTGTGTGCCTGTCCGTGCGTGTGTGTCAGCAGGGTCTCTTCCTCACGGTGCTGGTTGGGTAAACAGTCATGCGATCACATTCCTTCCATTCCGCACTGCTGTCCACTGGGTCACATGACTAAGGAGGAGTAGCATGGGGCTTCCAGTGGGAGGGAGGCAGGGGGAGGGGCCGCTGCATGAGGCCAGCATACCCTGAGTGAATGGGCAAGGTGCAGAGAAGTGCACATTCCCATATCAATCCTTCACCCCACAAGGACACAAGGTCAAGAGAACCCCCCAAATATGAACAAACGCACTTCGTGTTACCTTAAAACTGACATAGACTTAGTCATTTTAGAGGCAAGTGACACACAATTTGTGTTTTGCAGGTGCTTTGAGGGAGAAAGTACCAATTTGCCTACGTGTGCTGTAAAATATGTTTACTGTGTTTGATCAGAACTGTACATACCGCGCCTTTGGGGAGGAAAAAGTAAAGGGGTGTCAATACTGTCTGAGGGCACTGTATGTACTGCTGGATATAGACAATAGGCGTCCTGTGTATGTTGGTGACATCGACACTGATAGTGACAGTTGGTCATATCATCGAGGAGCAGTATTCATAACCCATCAGCACTTCCTCTGATTCTGGCGATAAGATCAAGTGGTATCCACAGGTTCTGGGCTTTGAATGCTCTGTTTCACTCTGGCTTTTTGGTGGCTTCACAGGCATTCCCCTCCCGCAGCCTCTCGTCCATGTTAGTTTTGTTGCTGGCATTGTTGACCCATTGGTGTAGTCGCATGGAGGCCCCTGGCCCCACGCTGCTCCGAGGCTCTTTGTGAAGTCTGTAAGGAACACAGAGCTGTGATTGGAGCCACCCGGGATGTGCACGGATGAATACTCTACCTAGAGTGAATACACCGGCCAGCATGGAGGACCGGTGGGAAACCTGGTGAGGTCCGAGGCCGTTTTGTGTTGTTCCTCTCTCCCTCTCCCTCTCTACTTGTGTCTCTGTCTGCCTCCCATGGTCAGTAAGTTGCAGACAGTTGTGTGTGTTATAAACGAGTGGGAATGAGAAAACTCCCAGGGATTTCTGCTGGACCTTTGAAACTGCGTTGTCGTTTTACAGGAGGCCTAAACGATATACACTATGAATGTGACAGACACTATCAATCCTGTTTCCAGCCAAGTGAGGATGGTAAAAGAAAAACTCTTGCCAGGGTGACAGTGATCATTGGTGCAGCTGAGCTACGCCCGCGGGTACAACTGGAACAGCCAGCAACTTGGACGGCCAGCAACTGGAGCTGCAGCTGCTCCACTCTGTCGGTGACTCACCGTTTGCCCAGCGCACGCTAACCGAGGGCCAGCATGTGGATATCGCACACTGGAGTCAATCTGAAAAACAAGGCATCAGTGACGATGTTGTCAGCTACGAATGAGACCCGGTTTAGGCAATATCACTGCTGTTGTGTCTGAGAGTGCATGGGTTAGCAAGACCCATATCCCTGAGCATGTGTACCAAAGTCAAACCAATGCGGCAATGACACGCATGTGCCAGTGGTTGTGCTACTTGGTGTTTGATATGAATGGTCTTGTCTTGAATCTGGACAATGTTTGCAATGTTAATGCAAATCTTCTCGACTGATTCATATGCGTTTGCTTTGCCAGACCGTGCGCACATAAAGGTTTACTAGTCAATTGTCCATTTTGGTTTTGGTACTAAAGCGGTTAATTGGCAGGAATGACAAAATGCAATTGCTATAATGGAATACAATGGTTCATTCGTTACAAACGCAACTGTGTAAGAGTCTTTAATATCTTACATATACAGTATCTGAGAAATGATATTGCCTCAAGGACAGTAATAAACCTTTCTACGCTTTTACTGAGGCAATTCAAGTTTAACTTAGCGTAACTGTATTTACCGAAGCCTATGTTTAGGTTTCGGTTGATCAGAACTGACCGCAGTTTACCCTTGCTGTTCCTAGTCTATCTTGCATTTGTTTTGCTATTCGCTATCTCTCATTATTTTACTTAGTAGAAACTTATCTTTGTGAAATCAGCTAATCATGGAAGGGAAGGGATATATACAATACACAATAGTTGAACTAGCTCATATTGCAACCTCTAATGGTATTTTTGCATTAGGTTCAAAGTTTAATTTGCTCATACTACAACCTTTAATGTTCCCTTGCATTAGATTAATAGTTTAATTAGCTCATACTACAACCTTTAATGTTCCCTTGCATTAGATTAATAGTTTGATTAGCTCATAATACAACCTTTAATGTTCCCTTACATTAGGTTAATAGTTTAACTAGCTCATACTACAATCTTGAATGTTCCTTTGCGTTAGGTTAATAGCTTAACTAGCTCTTTCTACAACCTTTAATGTTCACATGCATTAAGTTAATAGTTTAACTAGCTCATATTACAACCTTTAATGTTCTCTTGCATAGGTTAATAGTTTAACTAGCTCATACTACAACCTCTAATGTTCTATTGCATTAGGTTAATAGATTAACTAGCTCATACTACAACCTTTAATGTTCCATTGCGTTAGATCAGGGGTGTCAAACCGGTTCCATGGAGTGTCTGCAGATTTTTGTTTCCGTTTTTTTTGGTTCCCAGTTCAGACCTACACAACCAGGTGAGGGTTGACTTAACCAATTACTGATATAATTAATCAATCAAGTACAAGGTCAGAGTGAAAACCTGCAGACACTCGGCCCTTCATGGAACCAGTTTGACACCCCTGCATTAGGTCAATAGTTTAACTAGCTCATTTTAACAACATTTAATGTTCCCATGCATTAGGTTAATAGTTTAACTAGCTCATAATACAACCTTTATTGTTCCTTTGCATTAGGGTAATAGTTCAATTAGCTCATATTACAACCTTTAACGTCCCCTTGCATTAAGTTAATAGTTTAATTAGCTCATATTACAACCTTTAACGTCCCCTTGCATTAGGGTAATAGTTTAACTAGCTCATAATACAACCTTTATTGTTCCCTTGCATTAGGTTAATAGTTTAATTAGCTCATATTACAACCTTTAACGTCCCCTTAAATTAGATTAATAGTTTAATTAGCTCATATTACAACCTTTAACGTCCCCTTGCATTAGGTTAATAGTTTAATTAGCTCATATTACAACCTTTATTGTTCCCTTGCATTAGGTTAATAGTTTAATTAGCTCATATTACAACCTTTATCATCCCTTTGCATTAGATTAATAGTTTAATTAGCTCATATTACAACCTTTAACGTCCCCTTGCATTAGGTCAATAGTTTAACTAGCTCATTTTAACAACATTTAATGTTCCCAAGCATTAGGTTAATAGTTTAACTAGCTCATAATACAACCTTTATTGTTCCTTTGCATTAGGGTAATATTTTAATTAGCTCATATTACAACCTTTAACGTCCCCTTGCATTAGGTTAATAGTTTAATTAGCTCATATTACAACCTTTAACGTCCCCTTGCATTAGGGTAATAGTTTAACTAGCTCATAATACAACCTTTATTGTTCCCTTGCATTAGGTTAATAGTTTAATTAGCTCATATTACAACCTTTAACGTCCCCTTGCATTAGATTAATAGTTTATTTAGCTCATATTACAACCTTTAACGTCCCCTTGCATTAGGTTAATAGTTTAATTAGCTCATATTACAACCTTTAACGTCCCCTTGCATTAGGGTAATAGTTTAACTAGCTCATAATACAACATTTATTGTTCCCTTGCATTAGGTTAATAGTTTAATTAGCTCATATTACAACCTTTATCATCCCTTTGCATTAGATTAATAGTTTAATTAGCTCATATTACAACCTTTAACGTCCCCTTGCATTAGGTTAATATTTTAATTAGCTCATATTACAACCTTTAACGTCCCCTTGCATTAGGTTAACTAGCTCATCTGGTATATTTTCAAACATAAAGGACATTATACATTTCATCTTGCTTGCTGCACATGCTTGTGAGAAGGGAGACAGCCCCACACACAGTTTTAAGACCCAACCTCAAAAGTGACAGGCTGCTTAAAGAAAACTATTTTGATGGGGCTGATTATCAGTCTGGGGGGGGGGGGTTGGGCTGGTCACCTGTATCACCGTTAATCAGTTGTTTGACCAAAATGCACCCACATCATTCTGCGCTTGGGGGGACGTCAAAATCATCTGTAAACACTGAGCAGTTACTTTAATTTACACAAAATTATAACAGTTTATCATGGCAGACAATATACTTGAGGCACATGTGTACCTTCTGATGAGAGCCTATTAGAGATTTACAGGATGAAACATATGATACGCTAACCAGTTTCATTATGACAATGCCGCTTAGCACAAAAATTCATATCGCTCTGTACTGTTTAGCATTAAAATAGATGTTCAGTTTCTGTGTGTTGATAACAATTGCAAAGATGGAACCGGATAGGAGAGGTACTACAGAAGAATAACCCGTTGCTATAAATAGCTAACACCTATGTTTGGCATCATCATGAATTCATTTACTGCAATAGAATCAAGGATCTCACAACTACACAATTCAGGTCTGCACCGGAATGTCCTGTTGATCGTGTGTTTGGCACTTTGTAAGCACATCCGCCAGTCTCTTTGGTTCACGTCAATGTCAGCTATCAAAGGAGGCCCAAATATCCAGCCTGGTTCCCAGACCATCTGCGGGCGATGGGCAAAGGGAAATTAAATTAGGACTGTGGTCTGGAAGGGCGAATACACCATGGCCCTGCAGTGGAAAAAAACGAATCCAAAACCTGAGGGAACATCTGGGAAATCCCACTGTCGCCCAACCAGTGATCCTTTTTTCTCCAGGAAGGATTGGATCTGATAACGCACCTCTCTCACTTCAGCAGGATGTGGGCAGTGGAGATAAAAGCTATTTGGGTAAATGTTTAGATATTTAAGAGGTACGTTCGATTGTATGAATTTGGTGGCAGGTGAATGTTGTTCCACAGAGCGCATGGTGAAAATGTAGTCTCTTTCTGTCTACCTCACTTTATGGCTTCCTGGGACTTTCCTGCTCCTTCTCGTTGCTGGAGTACCTGTCCGTAATACCTACCAGGAATTAAGATACCATATCTGGTATTTGCGGAGTAAACACTATAAAGATATGGACTTGAGGAGGTGCGTGTTCCAAAGCCACTCGCATTACGGCAAACTGTTTGTTTTCAGCTAGCCAAGCTTCTCTATTTGTGTTTGACCTAATGACACGACGCGGGTCATTTAGCGCGACACAACGCTGACCGGAGAGAGCCAATGCCAATAACGATGCTGTTGTTTTTGTGGGAGGAAGTCGGCTGCTCGTTCTGCTGCCGCGAACACAACATATTCTTGTCTCCGCATCCTGACCGTCACCGCGGTATATTCCACAGTCTACCAACAGTCCATCTGTATTAGTCCGCCCATTTTGTAGTGCTTCTTGGCGTAGCGCACGTTCCGTTCCCGGCTGCTGTGGGCACACACGTACGCACGAATAAACACACACACCCTGCATACATTTACAGGTTAGCGGGACAGCAGCCCTTGTCTAGAAGTTGGGAGAACTGCACTGAAATATGACCCAGAAAGCCCTTTTTGGGGTGAGGTTAATTGATTTGAATGTAAACGTAACAAACCCTGTACATCGGCCACCTGTTTGCTGTTATTCTCCCTCTCATATAAAGGGAGCAGTGCGCTTCACCCTCTCCCCTACATCCCAGTCATCCTGGTACGCAGCGCTAGTCGTGGCCTTTGACCCCTATAGTTTAGTCGAAGGGCAAGGTATTGGATAACTAAACAGCAAGCATGGAAACATTAGCCAGTGTGTGTGTGTGTGTGTGTCTCCCTTGTATGGTTGTGGATTTTCCTGTTAGGTGGCAGGGGAACCATTGGCCAAGCCTCTAGCTGCTGCCCACACTGAATAAATGAACTCCTAACAGAAACGGAGTGTGTGTCAGTACGCGTGCACGCACGCGCATGTATATGTGCACGTACATGAGCTCCCTCTTGTCTGCGGGCGTGTACAGTATAGGGGTGCGTATTTTCGACCAAAGTAAAACCTCTGGCAAGGAAAGGTTTAATGACTTAATGAGAACTAATGAATGTAAATGGGGGAATGGAGAGGAAGACCTGAGCTGGGGGGGAGAGGGGGGGGGGGTCAACTCTACAGCAGCCTCTTTTATTAGCAGAGAAAAAACCAGGCCAGCTCCTCCTCTGGTATCCCAGGAACCCCTCTGGACACCAGCACTCTGCCGCTTCAGGGGCTGTCATGCTCACGCACATGAACCCACCATGAGGATGGAGTTCAGCGTGGAGGTGTGTGTGTGGCAGGTGGTCTGGTGTGTAGCGTGTAGTAGAGGCTTGGAGAGCGAGTCTGCTTTGAGACAGGGGTGCCGGAGGGTCAGCCCTCGTTTAATTAAGGAAACAATTCCATTTCCCATAAATTTAATTAATCCAGGGCCTCACTTGATACAGGAGCACAGGGAAACCCACCCGGAACACAGCTCGCTGCCCACTGTGTGTGTGATAGATACACTCCTGTATGGAAAGCTACTGCCTTTGATTTGGGTGTTTTGTGTAAATTATATTCAGCAGGGAACAGCTCTATTCTGAACATTGGTTGTGGCCTCTTTAGAACAACAGAAACATGCCTGTTAACCCTCAATACGAGTCCTGGCCTGAGCTTCTAATATGCAACATGTTTGGGAATTGTTTTCAGCCCGAGTACCGTGAACAGTCTCACTTCAAGTGGGATGGTTGTCGTATGTTGTTGCCCAACATTTTCAATGGGATTGCAGTCATTTCCAACCTACTGTACCTTTAGCGCCATGCTCTACCAACGTTATATTTGTTAGTCTGATTAATGTTGTTATAGGATATGTGGAGTGATTTGAATAGTAAATTATCCTTCTGATTATTGGGTATGTTTCTGACACAGTCTTCTTTGGGAATCGAACTCACAAACTCTAGTGTTGCAAGCACCTTCCGCTACCGACTGAGCTGTACAGGAACACATTTTTGGATCTCAACAAAACTACAAAGCTTTCCAAAGCTATCGCGTTGAGTGTTTGGTATATTCTTTTGCAATTGAGTCAATCTGTTTTGGCTTCTATATTCCTTTTCTATCTCCTCCTTAAACCCCTTACACTAACCTGTCCCCCCATGCACCCTAACCCTAGCCCTGTCTCTGCCCCTCCTCTAGAGAAGCCTGTGTCAGTGGAGCTCAGCTGTGGGGCAGGGCCCATCCTCGTGGCTCTGGAGCCAGGACAGCCCCTGTTGCTTGACTGTCACTTGGGTGCCGCGCCCCTGGACACGCCCCCCAACATCACCTGGCTGCAGGATGGACACACTGTGCTGGAGGGGGACTTCCTCAGGACTCTGGCCAATGGCTCTCTTCTGGTGCTGCCCATCTCCGTGGACGGCCGGACGCCTCACGGGTTGGAGGGGAGCTACAGCTGCGTGAGCTCTGGCCCCTCCGGGGCCCTGACCAGTCGCACCGTCCCTGTTCACCTGGCCAGTGAGTTCCACTATGAGTCACACAGGCTAGAGCCCACTCATCTGCACCAAGGACAGACTGGCATGACATGCTGGTATCCCCATAACAACAGCCCGTGTCAATACACACACTGACTCACACATACGTACGGATATACACACCACGAACACGGATATGAATATAGGTACACACAAGCGCAAATGCACCCCGAGGCAGACAGAGGGTTTCTGTGCTTGGTTGGAGGTGAACTCGTTCCTCTAAGACAAGGGTTTGATTGTGTTGCTGGTCGAATGGACTGATTGTGTCTTGGGAACAGGTAGGATTCACACTGACGGGCAGATGATCAGGGAGGACAAAGAGGGAAGGAGAGTGCAGAGAATACTGATAATGGATAGAGAGATAGAGGACATACAGGACAGAGAGATAGAGGACAGCCAGGACAGAGAGATATACAGAACATAGAGGGAAAGAGAGAAGACAGACAAGACAGACACAGGAAAGACAGGTAGAGGTCAGACAGGGCAGACAAGGAGAGGAAAGACAAATACAGGACAGTCAGTTAGAGGACAGACAGGGAGAGGACAGACAGGGAGAGGACAGACAGGGAGAGGACAGACAGGTAGAGGACAGACAGGGAGAAGACAGACAGGTAGAGGACAGACAGGGAGAAGACAGACAGGGAGGGGACAGTCAGTTAGAGGACAGACAGGGAGAGGACAGACAGGTAGAGGACAGACAGGGAGGGGACAGTCAGTTAGAGGACAGACAGGGAGAGGACAGACAGGGAGGGGACAGACAGGTAGAGGACATACAGGGAGAACACAGACAGACAGGTAGAGGACAGACAGGGAGAACACAGACAGACAGGCAGAGGACAGACAGGAAAAAGACAGACAGGGTGGGAGGGGTCACACAGAGAGGGTACTGACAGACAGGGAGGGGACAGACAGGAAGAGAACAGACAGACAGGAAGTGGATAGGCAGACAGGGAGGGGACAGACAGACAGGGGACAGACAGGGAGAGGACAGGCAGACAGGGAGGGGACAGGGAGGGAGGGGACAGGGAGGGAGAGGAAAGACAGACAGGGAGAGGACAGGCAGACAGGGAGGGGACAGACAGGGAGGGGACAGACAGGGCACCCCTCCTTCTGTCCTATTCTCCCATAGAACTGCTTTAATTATCCTCTGTAAAAGTGGGAGTCTTTACTCAATCATTAGCTTTGTGTAAATGGGACAGTATTCTCTATGGATGTTCCTTCTTTTGTTAGCTCTCACATGCCTATTTATGAGGATCCTTTGTGTGGGGGAACGAAAGGACGATGGCAGAGGGATTTAGGTGACAGAGGTCTTGGAGAGGGATGAGGCTGACTGTGAAGGACTGGTGAAAGGACGTTGACAGAGGGAGTTAGGTGACAGAGGACTTGGAGAGGGATGAGGCTGACTGTGGAGGACTGGTAAAAGGATATTGACAGAGGGAGTTAGGTGACAGAGGTCATAGAGGGATGAGGCTGAGTGTGGAGGACTGGTGAAAGGGGAGGACAAGAGGATGGTAGGCAAGACTATGGAAGGAGAGAGTACTGTTAGGGAGGTGACCGGGGGGTTGAGGTCCAGAAGGTTGGGGCCCGGGGGTTGGGTCCAGGGGGTTGGGGGGCTGCATGTAAGAGCCTCAACGGTCAACTCACAATAATCGCAGAAGCCACAATTCGTTTGTCTGTCCGTCTGTCTTTCAAGTGACTTTGTAAAAAAAAAAATGACTTAGTCTGTGTGCGAATAAAAGATTAAGTGGTTGAAGAGAGGAGAGATTAGAGGACAGTGGACATGCCCTTAGACTGAGAGCAATGAATCCAGGGGATGTGTCTAGAGTACAAAATGAGAGGGAGAAAGCTGCCATCTGATTACCCTGGGGCAATATGGGGGAAGGGACAGAGTAAGGGAGGAGATGGAGAAGTTGGAGATGAAAAGGACAGAAAGATGAAAAAGGGAGGATCAGGAGAACTCCTATTTACTATTTTATCAGATTCAGTGTAGACCGTATCCTATTTCATTAGATTCAGTGTAGACTGTTTCCAATTTCAGCTAATTCAGTGTAGAGTTTCAAATTTCAATAGATTCAGTGTAGACAGTTTCCTATTTCATTAGATTCAGTGTAGGCAGTTTCCCATTTCATCAAATTCAGTGTAGACAGTTTCCTATTTAATTAGATTAAGTGTAGACAGTTTCCTATTTTGTTATATTCATACATTTTCCTATTTCATCAGATTCAGTGTAGACAGTTTCCTATTTCATTAGATTCAGTTTGGACACTTTCCTATTTCATCAGACTCAATGTATACAGCTTCCTATTTCATTAGAATCAGTGGAGACAGTTTCCTATTACAACAGATTCTATGTAGACAGTTTTTTCTATTTCATCAGATTTAGTGTAGACCGTTTCCTATTTTATCAGATTCAGTGTAGACAATTTCCTATTTCATCAGATTCAGTGTAAATTGTTTCCTAATTCATCAAAATCTGTTTTGTATTTCTTCAGATTCAGTACAGTTTCTTATTTCATCAAATTCAGTGTAGACAGTTTCCTATTAAAACATATTCAATGTAGACAGTTTCCTATTTAATCAGATTCAGTATAAACAGTTTCCTATTTCATTCGATTCAGTGTACACCGTTTCCTATTACAACATATTAAATGTAGACAGTTTCCTATTTCATCAGATTCAGTATAAACAGTTTTCTATTTCATTAGATTTAGTCTATACAGTTTCATTAGATTTAATCTATACAGTTTCCTATTTTATTTAATGTAATTTTCTTTGGTTTAAACAGACATATTAGAAAGAGTCGTCATTTAATCAGATTACATTGGTCGTTTTCTATTTCATCAGAAGTATTTAATCCGATTTTTGTATATTATACAGAATGTAAAACAATAAAAGATTAAGAAAGTAAATACAATATTTATTGCGAGGACAAAAATGTGGCCTTGTGCCAAAACTGCTAGTGGTAAGTGGATGTTCACGCCTCACTTTGCTTTGGCTGTTTCTATTATTTTTATTATCCTCACTATTGTCCTTGTTGTTGCTGTTTATTTCATTAGAACATGTAAATATTCTAATGCTTACTAATGTTATTATTTATTAATGTAAATAAAAGGTCTGCAACGTTGTGGTCAAAGACCATTAATCAGGCATAGAGAGACGGTGAAAAACAACTCTACATTTAAGATCAATTAACCAATAGCATAGCAAAAACAATCATTACATCAGAATGGTACAGTAGCACAAATAGGATAAACAACAATCAAGGTTGTCACAACAGCTTTACGTAGTCAGAATTGAATTACAAACAAATATTTTCCATCCACCAAGATCAATTGTAATACAGTAGAATAAAACTGCAATAGTATACAAAACCGAAAAATCATTTAAAACCAGCTATTAAAAATTCATCCTATAAATAATTCACATTCTAATTAACCACCACAATTAAGACACCATTTGGAGAAACATCATCTTAATTTGTGTAATAATGAACAGTGTCGTTAAAAAGGTAACATCAAGAACAACCAGTATTATAGTATTATACGTAAATATTAAAGCATCACATTAAATAGTAACTCATCATTTAGGGGAAAAGGTGTTTAGTGTAGAATTCCAAAACACTTGAGATCTAAATCTCTAACTTTATCAATGCCGCAAAAAACGGTGGGTGGAAAAGGGTGAAGATGCCATGTTTTTCATCACTGAAATGAATTGCAACAGGACAGTAGCAGATCATACATTCACGTTCACTGACATGCGATTTTAATTTCCTAGATGTTATTCTAATGTAAGCCAAAGCACAAGGACAACGTATCATATATATCACGTGACAACACTCGTAAAAGGAAGCTTTTTCCAAGCAAATGTGTGAAGTGAGTCAGTTTAGACCGGGTACATTATTATCATCGTTATTATCAATATCATCATGAATGCGTTATGATTTAGTGTAGACAGTTTCCTATTTCAGCACATCGTCTGACCATTGGTATCATAGGTTTACTTTGAAAATGTATTTAAACTTGCCATGTCAGTTAGGTCTGCTGATTTGCTTAAAGCTTAACGTGACAGTGAGAGTTCTGAGATGGCTACATTGTTGTCACATCACAGCATCCTCTTGTACACTTCTAATGGATTCTAATCTGCTAAGGTACACGCAAAGCACCCTATCGCACGGGTACAGACACACACAGACACACGTAAACACAGACACACTGGGCCCGGCATGGCGCTTTAGGGGGGCGGGTTTAGATGAATGCTGCATTAATGCATTTGAAATGGCTGGTATGAGTGTGTGCTCATTGAGAAACTTTGCTCAGATTGGGACGCGTCCACACAGTGTTTGTGTTTGGGATGTGTGCACACAGTGTTTGTATTTGGGATGTGTCCACACAGTGTTGGTGTTTGGGATGTGTGCACACAGTGTTGGTATTTGGGATGTGTGCACACAGTGTTGGTATTTGGGATGTGAGCACACAGTGTTGGTATTTGGGATGTGTGCACACAGTGTTGGTGTTTGGGATGTGTGCACACAGTGTTGGTATTTGGGATGTGTGCACACAGTGTTGGTATTTGGGATGTGTGCACACAGTGTTGGTATTTGGGATGTGTGCACACAGTGTTGGTATTTGGGATGTGTGCACACAGTGTTGGTATTTGGGATGTGTGCACACAGTGTTGGTATTTGAGATGTGTGCACACGGTGCACACAGTGCTTGTGTTTGGGATATGTGCACACGGTGCACACGGTGCTTGTATTTGGGATATGTGCACACGGTGCTTGTATTTGGGATGTTTGCACAGGCTGGCCTTAACATTATAAGGCCAGCCTTATAACAGAGAACTGTTTTCCAACTCATTTCAAGTTATACTTTATTTACTGGAAGACTTTTATTTTGCTCTTTTTCAACTGTTGTGGTGGCAGCATCATGATATTGCTTGTCACAAACTTTGATTTTGTTAGAATCATAATAATTATAAAAGAGCACAGCTTTGTGTAAAAATATCTCATGGAATCTTATTAAACTTAACCCTGGGACACAATCTAATGTTTTTTTACGGATAATCTGATAAATTTTTATAACAAAGATACAACAGATTGGCTTAGCAATGGATGTTGAGTTGAGGTCAGTTGAGGCTGACTTTTAAAATGTTTAGGATGGTTTCTTTTTTTTAATACTACACATACTTTAGGAACTATGGTAGTCTTTACATGAACCCAATACATTTCAGTAGCCACAGACCAAAAATTTGAAATCATGCGATTCAGTAATAATATAGCTTTTATTTAAGGGTATCTGTATATTGGTTTCACCATTAGAAATTACGTAGTCCCTAATTTAATCGATTTAGTCAATAGGGCACAGACTTCAGGCGGTTATTGTATGCAAAGGATCTGTGACCATATTCGTTTCTAAACATGTTTAATTTGGGCAATACATCATTATTTCACAATACAAATAGACCACTGCAACTTTCCTTTTGAGTGAAGAACCAAAGGGTTCGATTTGTAGTGGTCTCTTAAATACAACCCTTTCAGTTCCTAACTCAAAATGTTCCTTTTCAACTCTTTTGGACATAAAAGAAAAAGGTGCAGTGGTCTCTTAAATACAACGCTTAATGTTCCTCACTCAAAATGTTCCTTTTCAATTTTTTTAGACTGGAAAGAAAAAGGTGCAGTGGTCTCTTGATTGTTTTTCAGAGCTATATATCATTATTGCCCCAAATGGTGAAACCAATATGTACACAAATACCCTCAAATACCACATTTTAACAACATATGAAACGTCTAAACAACGCCTTGAAGTAAAGCTCCAAAAGAACGAAAAACTTTTCCCATGATTATAAAGGCGCTTTGAAAAATAAATGACCAAAATAAATGAATGTACCGCCACAGCAAAGCACAGCAAACCCTTTTCTGGAAGGTTGTGGGATATAACATACATTTTATGTGATAAATGGGAGTTAAGTTGACACAATGTTACTTTTTTATTCCAAATTTGAACTTTAACATATAGTCAGTTTCTGTAGCAGAGATAAAAAAAAGAAACAAACATCTCACAGAAAGCCTAGTAAAAGGTGTTATTTTGGGCGGTTTGATCAGTCATGTGTTGTTACACACCAGTGGGTTTTAATGCCTTGCCCCTAGAGGAAATTGTTCAAAACTGTGCAGTGAGTGGGGAAAGGGTGGATTACTGACAAAGCATACGCTACTGCTCTACCTTCATCATTGTAAACTAGGTGCGCCATTTAAAAGCACATACTTCGTGAAGGCAGCAGCTATGCTTCCTGAGGTCACCACAAAACAGTATAAAATGGATTGCATTTGACCCCTGCTGAAACCCCTGAGACCCATGCTCGAGACCCCTGCTGAGACCCCTGCTGAGACCCATGCTAGAGACCCCTGAGACCCATGCTAGAGACCCCTGCTGAGACCCCTGCTGAGACCCATGCTAGAGACCCCTGAGACCCATGCTAGAGACCCCTGCTGAGACCCCTGCTGAGACCCATGCTAGAGACCCCTGCTGAGACCCATGCTAGAGACCCCTGCTGAGACCCATGCTAGAGACCCCTGCTGAGACCCATGCAAGAGACCCCTGAGACCCATGCTCGAGACCCCTGCTGAGACCCATACTAGAGACCCCTGAGACCCATGCTAGAGACCCCTTGCTGAGACCCATGCTAGAGACCCCTGCTGAGAACCATGCTAGAGACCCCTGCTGAGACCCATGCTAGAGACCCCTGCTGCACCGGGGAGGCCTGGAAAGACCTAGTCTACCCCATGTCCCTGCTGTGTGCTATTTGTTGAGGTTTGAACTTTTAGGATAAATATATAACTTGAAGGTAATCTTGGATTGGTATGGAATGTAGGCCTGGACAGAGAAGCTTGCAACCCTAGAGGTGATTGTTAGAGCAGGCAGAGCTTTTTTTTCCCATAGATCAGTCTGGAATCACAGGTTAGGGGCTCCTTCTGTCCTGATAAGACTCAGCTCCAGACCCCAGGGCTGCCTCCTTCTGTTCAATACACTGATTAAACGTGTATGTCTAGCCCAAGACTAGCCCAAAGGACCAGGCTTCGCTATGAGATATTGCCTGGTGAGACTAAATTTGTTGACGGCATCTCCTCCCTTCTTCTCCATGGGTGTCTCTCTCTTGGTCCACCCCTCCAGCTCTGCCTCGTTTCCATAAGGACCCGGAGGCCCGTGTGGCATCCCTCGGGGGCACTGCCCGCTTTGAGTGCCGGATAGAAGGATTGCCCGCACCAAGGATCACCTGGGAGAAGGACCAGGAACCCATCCTCAGCCAGCCGAGGTGAGACACCCTGATAGTATGTTGTCTGTTCTACCTGGTCCCCTGATAGTCTGTACGGATGCCCCCTTCACTAGTCTAATGCAAGGCTATCTGTCTGACAGTATGGAGGCAACAGGCCTCAGAATTGCAGGCTCAGAGACGGCAAACCCCCGCTGTTTCTCTGCTCAGTTCTTGCACCACACAGACCATTGCACGTGCACCAATGGGCTTTTCCCATATTCAAAGCTTACACACACACACACACACACAAACACAATCATTCGTAAAAAAGGAAAATATTACTGGCCCAAAGCAACTGCTCTGAGGGACACCACACTGCACTAAAGAACATTCTAGTGGATGAGATACTATTCAGCAATGTGACGGCAGGTCATGTAAAGTCATAACTAGTGACATTAGATATTAACAATGTACGACTAAACCATACACTCCAACATGATATATATAATACGGCTCTGCTACAGCCGTTTGCCTGTGGTGAACACCCCTGTTTCAGTCACAGTGAAGCCTGGTCCTTTTCTGTCCCCTATTACTTCCAACCCCGCTGCTTCTCCCGTGCTAGGCTGCAGGCAGATTCCTGTCCACTACCTAGCAACCGTATTTGGTTTCCATTTGACAGTGTGTACAGAATTACTAATCGTGCTTGTTGTGGAGTTATCCTCTGCTGAGCCGACGATCCGTCTATTCCCGTTCTTCTCTAAAGGCCTTCGTTAACATGGCAAACTGACCATTAACCTATTATAACTGTGGCAACGAGTCCACGGCCGTTGGCGCCTCGGAGTCCCTGAACTCTCTCGTCACAGGCAGGACAGAGTGCCAACCATTCCAAGCATTGACAGCCAGGTCTGGACTGTAGAGAATCATGTAGAGAATCATGTAGCGCCACTTTTAGAATCCCCCAAATAAAGCATTCCCGTCCGCCTGAAAACTCAAATGCACTCTCACTCACAGCCCCACATTCACTCACAGCTCCACACTCACTCACAGCCCCACACTAACTCACAGCCCCACACTAACTCACAGCCCCACACTCACTCACAGCCCCACACTCACTCACAGCTCCACACTCACTCACAGCTCCACACTCACTCACAGCTCCACCCCCACATGCACTCACTGGCCACCAGAATCGCTTGCGGTCTCATTCGCTCATTTACCCGAGCACTTAACACTATTGACGTTACTGCCTCAGCTTTGCGGTTGGCTCTGCATGTGTGCCTGGCTGACATGGTGTGTAGGTATATATGAGATATACATTTCAGTCAGCCCCTGCCCATGTCCCTGGGTGACCCCGTATCCCACAGCGGTTTAGGGGATTCCAGACAATGGTATTAATGGGCGACAGCAGATGTGACCCCCCAGACAAGCGGCCGATGGTTACAGTCTCTCTGTTACTGAGGAGCTGCCTGTCTTTTACGGGATTAGTAGTCCATCATCATTGAGCTAAAAAGGATGCAAGCTAAATAGTTGAGGCTTTCAGGCCTCAGGCTCAGAGGAACCATTCGGACTTGTGTGTGACTGTGTTGGTGTCTGTGTGTGGTAACTTGACCTGTCTTCCAAGGCAGCCACAGTGGTGGGTTTGCTGGCGGTTTAAAGGGAGATACATATTGATAAGAATAGGCAGATCCAGTAGCCATGACTGCTTTTAGATTCTGTTTTGTAACATGGAGACAGGTCTGACTTGTCTTGTTTCTTTCTAGTTTCTTCTCTCTCATTAGGCTTGTCGTTGTATGCCTTTTGCAAATGTATTCTATCTTCTTTTGTTTCAGACAGTTTTATGCTGAATAGTTGTTAGATGTATTTTGAGATAACGGCCGTCTCTGAAGACTCCATGCGCTTCTGTGTGGTCGCAAGAGTAGAATACAGACCAATACACGACCAGTACGGCATTGTCATCTCATAGCTGAGATCTAAGCACTCCTCGCTGGCTCTTTTCTTATCCCACCTCTCTCTCAGGTTTATCTCTCTCCCCAACGGTGTGCTCCAGATCTTGGGTGTGGGGAAGGAGGACGGGGGAGCGTATCGCTGTGTCGCCACCAACTCTGCCCGGAAACGCTTCAGTCAGGACGCCATCCTGACTATCACCACAGGTATATTATATCCCTGTCAATCATTTGATGTCTATCTTTCTCAATGTTTCGCTCACTCCATTTCTGTTTTTGGCCCTCTCTGTCTTTCTACACGGATACTTTACCATATTTTCTATTCAAATACTTACGAGTAGGAATGACAAGGGACCAGAAATAGAGCGCTGTTGGTTTAGATTGTTGTAACGCCTCTGGGTTGTTGGAGATGGATATAGGAGCAATTGCGAGGACTCCAGCAAGACTGGTAAACAGGTAAGTATTTAATGTTCAGACTCCCCACATAGGACAGGAAAACCTGCCAAACCAAACTGCCCTGTGGTACCCTGGACTGCGTTAAAACACAAAACCTTTTCTGACTGACTAGACTAAAAAACCTAACTGGAACACAGTAGCATTCTAAAAACTCCAAGCATACAATAAACATCGCATCAAGAAATAAATGTCAAAAGACCCAAATGACAAAAGACCGGTGTCTCTAGCTTGCTGGGTTTTAACAAAAATATATATTGAGGTTTATCGTTATTTGAATGCAGATCTTTATATGTCGCACCAGACTTACCCTGGAGCAAACAGATTAATGGGGTGTCATTCCTCCCCGCCTGTTTCATACCACTCTGTGCAATAGAAACAGTGTGCACATTTCATTGACCCAATCCCAGATGTCACCCTACCAAAAACATCCCTTGGCTAAGGCCCAGAAACCCCACGTCTGGTGACACCATGACTAAGGCCCAGAAACCCCACATCTGGTGACACCATGGCTAAGGCCCAGAAACCCCACGTCTGGTGACACCATGGCTAAGGCCCAGAAACCCCACGTCTGGTGATACCATGGCTAAGGCCCAGAAACCCCACATCTGTTGACACCATGGCTAAGGCCCAGAAACCCCACATCTGGTGACACCATGGCTAAGGCCCAGAAACCCCAGATCTGGTGATACCATGGCTAAGGCCCAGAAACCCCACGTCTGGTGATACCATGGCTAAGGCCCAGAAACCCCATGTCTGGTGATACCATGGCTAAGGCCCAGAAACCCCACATCTGTTGACACCATGGCTAAGGCCCAGAAGCCCCACGTCTGGTGATACCATGGCTAAGGTCCAGAAACCCCATGTCTGGTGCCTTCATGATCTTCACTGTTGTCATCCATTTGGCAGGAGGTGCGGAAGTGCAGTTCTGTTCCCAGCTCCTTCTGTGGGTGGTGTGCACTAGTTCCTCTTCCCCTCAAAAGGCAGGTCTGCCTATGTCGGCCTTTGTTGCAAGCAAGGCCAGGCTGTTTCTCTGGTAGCCCAACAATGTGTTCCTATTTTAGCTGCGGGGCAGAGGGTGACAGCATAAATTGTGCAGGTGACTGGATACTACTTAATAATAATAACTTAGTAATACATAGTCAAATGACACCACCCTGCTATGCTCCTTAGGCCCTGAGGCACATTCAGGTCTGCTGGGATGTACACTGCTAGACAAAATGAAGGGAAAACATCATCTTCACAGTATAACACCAAGTCAATTAAACTTCAGGGATCTCCATCTGTCCAGTTAGGAAGCAGAAGCAATTTTGAATCAGTGTCATCTGAAAGAGAAAGTGACAACAGGAGCACTGGTGAGGCAACAGCAAGACCACTACCATGGTGCCGTCAATGGGCCCCTAGGACGGTTTAAAGAGCATGAAGGAGACACCAGGTGACTTGCTGTTACACAAGGAGAGCTGGACCCGGCTCTGGAAGGGCATCAACCCCGCAGCAAAACCGGTATCAGCTTCTTTTGTGCGAGGAGGAACAGGAGGAGCACTGTCAGAGCCCTACAAAATGACCCCCAGCAGGCTAATGTTTCTGTCAGTGTTTGGTCAGAATGAGGGGGGCCGGAGTGCCCAACGTCCTGTAGTGGTACCTGAGCTCACAGCCCAGCACCCTGCTGCTCGATTGGCATTCGCCAGGGAACAGCAGAATTGGATGGTCCACCATTGGTGCCTCGTGCTCTTCACAGATGAGAGCAGGTTCACATTGAACACGTGACAGATGTTAAAGAGTCTGGAGACGCCGTGGTGAACGTTATGCTGCTTGAAAAATCTTTCATTCCCTAGGTTTGAACCGTGGCAATGTAAAATCAGAACAACTGGGTTTGTCATGATATTTTGTTCCATTTGTTTCCATTTCCAAGGTAGAATAATAGTAAAGACATAAAAACTATGACATGACACATATAGAAACATGTAGCAATTCCTTATTGAAGATTCTTTAAAGTACAGTTTTGCAGTGTTTGCATTCTCTCAACCATCTTTATTAAATCGTCACCTGGAATGCTTTTCCAACAGTCATGAACACGTTTACACATATTGCCTGCTATTGTCTAATTTGGTGGTTCAATTCATTCCAAACCATCTCAAGTGAGTTGAGGTTGGGTGATTGTGGAGGCCAGGTCACCTGAGGCAGCATTGTCCAGACATTGAAGTGGGCTTAGGAAGCTATTTTTCTAGCTCTGATGTTTGATATTGATGCATCTTTGTTGGCATGTGTATTGAGATCCAATAAGCCATCTATATTGAAATAGCTCAGGCTTGGAGGTGCAATAGGGTGGTCTGGATAAAGAAATGTACACACATTTTAGACTTTCTGACAGTATCAATTAAATGTGATGGTTTGAGTACGTAAAAATAATAGTTCTGACCCCCTCAGTTTCGGCTGTCGACATCTTAATTGGACTGCTAGGCTACATAATTGGAAAAGTTTCTCAAACCCGCAGGCAGTATACTAATGCGAGACTTGGTAACAATGTAGTTAGCTGATTTAGCTTTACTGAAACACCTAAAGCAATTTAGCTGTGAGACACAATCTCAGCATCAAGGTTTGTTTTAATGCTAAGTCCAACAACAGCAGCCTACCAAGCTTTCTTGCCATCTCTGCAGTCTTCAATGTTAGTTATAAGTTACTGTTCATGCGTGCTCCATCCCTACTACCAACGTAAACGCTGTCCCTGTACTTTGCGTCAGTCTGCATGGTATTCTAGCCAGCTGTTGATAATGCTGATAATGTTGATAATGCTGCATTCTTTATACCTTTTAATTTAGGATGGAAATGAAAAAAGTTGCAGCCTGTTTAAAGTAATTGTTAAGTGTATACACTAAAGTCTATCAAAACAATGAAATGTTATGTCACCTTTCATTATCATTTAAATACTGCTTCTGCACAGCGATTACTCTCACACTTTTCTAACAGATTCTGTATGTTTATTTTGATTTAGTTACATTACAGTGTCACTTTCACATTTTTCCAAAGATTGTATATAAAAAATATATACTTTTTTTTAAATTCATTAATTTGATTTTTCACTTCACAAAAACTTTCTCAGCTAGGATATGTTAGAAAATACTAAAATACACAAGTATATAAGCAATAAGTGTCGGCAAGCGCTGGGATTTTTTAATTGCCTCTCTGGAGTGTCACCAGGCAGGTAATGAGATGGGGGACAGCTGCTGGGCTTTTGGAAGATAGTGGCATATAATTAGTTTGCACTTTGTAAAAGCACCTGTCGTCGGCATGCGGTCAACAGAACGTTTTGCAATCACGCCAGCATGCTACAAGTTATGGGTCATGGGTCTACAAGTACTGCTGTCTTTGAAGTTCTGCTCAGCTTCAGTGAAGTGACAGTCGATCGTTCAAACATCCCTGGAAAGCCCTGCCCGTTGGCTGTACCGTCTGTCACGTTACTATCGCTCCCTCTCATTGGTGTGTAACGATGGCTGCACTCCACATCCTCACTGACCTGTTGCAGAGTCAATACACGATGTATAAGGATGAAGCGTGTCTTGTTGTCTTGGAGACCAAGGGAGTCAAACCGGCTCCACGGGGGGCCAAGTCTTTATTGTCCAATTCACAGAATGCACAGTGTCGTTCTGGGCAAGGCAATTCTTATGGCTTGGCACGAGTCATCTACGCAGTAGTATTAGGTACAAATATAAAACAAGAAGATGTACAGAAATAAACAAAATGTAAAAAATAAACTAACAAAGGATGTTGGATGTGAGCAATGTAAACAATGTATGCTGGTTTTCGTTTTTTCCTATCAATCGGTGCCCAAGACCAAATGTAACCATGTAAAGGAAGATCTTAACTAATTTATGACCTAATTAACCAAATAAGCACAAGGTGAGAACCTTGCAGACACTGCCCTCCGTGGAACCGGTTTGACACCTCTGTACTAGAATGTCTGAACTTTGCTGAGATACCAAACTGTCCAGGGGAGAACAATGTTTTAATGGGTCGTTTTTTTATTGTTTATTTGGAGGTTATGTTAATTTATCCAGAGAATGAGGACTATTAGGAGATTGTTCAGTAAGTCAAATATAAAGCTGAATGTGCTTTAGACCACAACAAAAGACAAGTGAATTGTGGTTATTCATATCGCAAGTCAAATTGCAATATCGTGCTAGAAAACGCAACATGATTTTTGGGTCCATATAATCTGCGTTGGCAGCCTGTCCCATCATAACCACGCTGGTCCCTCCTCACTACATCTGCAGTACAAGTCCAGGGTAATACCGGCCTTTAATTGGCTCGGTCAACCTTAATGTGAGGGGGACGCTCCTTGTCTAAGTCTTTTTATGTGAGCGTCAACACACCCCGACACACAAAGAAACACACAAGCATCAGTAACAAGCGTTAAAACCTGTCGGCCCTATTGAACATGTTGCCTAGACACAAGACGGCTTTGTTGGGAAATGTCCCTGTGATATAGTCAAGGAAACAGAGATGAATCACCCCTTGGAAACTTGCAGCATGTTCAGACCAACACAATCATTCCTACGCAGAGAAACACGCTTTACCTAAAGGCAAAGACACCCATGCAGACGTGAACAAAAATTATAAGCTTTACATAGATGGGCACCGAAAACAAACAAATAAAAATATTGCCCCCCTCAAGCCATGCAGTGTCCCAATCAGTGTCTTTATGTTATTGTCATTCACTCATATGGGGCCTGTGCATGTTCTATATTATCTGATTTTAAACAGTGACGTGTGAAACACAGTAACAACAGCTGTATTTATATGGAGTTGCTGTGCCCATAGGTAGTTTACACAACATGCTTTTTTAAATGGGTGCAGCCAACTGGAAATCGTGTTGAAATCAAGATGCATGTCAAATCAGCACAGTAGCTCAACGAGGTCTCTTGTTTGAAACTTGACATTTCTGGCGAATACCCTTTCTCTGCTTTGATTACCATAATGTAATTTTGTAAATGCCAGATCCATGGCACAACTAATCATCCACCCAAGTTGAATTACTATCGATCCAGTGGTCAGCAAGATCTGCACACGTGACTAACCTGCACCCAAATGTACACACACACACGCGCACATATTAAATCACACGGACACATCCGCACACAGACATTCTCTCCTCACTCTGACTGTCAAACCTGTAGCCGGAGCAGAAGCTAAGAGGGGAATGTAGAGTGCCCTGTCTTTTTTTACACCTTCCAACATCCAGTGGGTTGCGTGAAATGATGCTAATTACGGTAGCAGGTCTTTAGTATGACACTTAGGCTGCTGTCAATGAGAGCTGGCGGTTGGAAAGGAAAGCCCTCCCAGCCTTTCCATGAGCCCTTGGTAATACACGGGTCAAATGTAATGCCATTAAACATCGTTCCTTCACTTTTCAAAATGACCCACGCATGTATAGAACGCCTGAACTTCAATATCATTGTTTTGACATTAATCCACCTATTCAACGGTGCATTATGTGGATACTGTTACTCTCAATCTGTCTCATACACACACAGAGGACCGTAAAACCCTCTAGGGACACATTTTGCAATCCTAAGAGAGCTTGATTGACCCATTTAAAACCTGTAGCCCTAATGCATAACCAGGTAGTGCTGTATGTATTCTCAGTGATACATTTATAATGTGCTTACAGTATCCAAGAAAGCATGCCAGAGATCAGTATCATAAAGTTGGCTTCAGGCCAACAGACCGGACGAGCAGGATCAGTCAGTGTGATACCATGATTAACCCTTATGCCTAGTAAGAACCAACATGGGGACTTCATTTTTTCCTCTAATGCACTGCTCCCAGACCAATGTATTTGTTATCAGGGTTTATAGGATAATTATCTCAGCAAGCCCTCAGACTCCTCTGCCTCTCCTCTAACATCTGACTCACCCTTCTCCCTTAAATGTTCTCTCCCTCTTTACATCTTTCCCTTGTTTGCTTTTTTGCTAGTCTGTAAGTAGTTTAGCATAAACATAGCCTGTGTTCCTCTGTGAAAGTCTACTGGGTTTACTGCTTAGCCTGGCTGCTTAGTATTTGTTTGGTTTAAACCAGGATATAAATCACTCCCTTTACGCCAGTACACATCCTGACACAGCAGCTAGATGTCCTACCTAACTGAGAAGCCCTTAATTCAAGTCGTTCACACTGGAGGCTGCTGCTGTGATGTCATAGTGATGGACTCTGCTCTCAACTGCAGTTATGTCCAACCTGCCTGTGGGCCACTGGTGGTTGGCCGTTGTTTTGATTAAATACACATGTTCTTAAATTCGGCCTTAAAATGTATGTTATTAAAAGTAATTGCACAACCGTTTTAAAAATATGTTTATAATAATATGCTTTGGCTAGTTACAGTCATTGCAAACATTTACAATACATTTTATACAAAAAAGAGAATGTGCTACTATATGTATATGTGGTTGGTAGCTTTTGGCTGGAAGTGTAGGGAAGGCAGGGAATTCAACTACTACTGCTAATGCTCTACTGTCCCCGGCTGCTTTTATACCTCAACTCCAATGTTGATGCTCTACTGTCCCCGGCTGCTTTTATACCTCAACTCCAATGTTGATGCTCTACTGTCCCCGGCTGCTTTTATACCTCAACCCCAATGTTAATGCTCTACTGTCCCGCGGCTGCTTTTATACCTCAACCCCAATGTTAATGCTCTACTGTGCCCGGCTGCTTTTATACCTCAACCCCAGTGTTAATGCTCTACTGTCCCCGGCTGCATTTATACCTTAACCCCAATGTTGATGCTCTACTGTCCCCCGGTTGCTTTTATACCTCAACCCCAATGTTAATGCTCTACTGTCCCCAGGCTGCTTTTATACCTCAACTCCAATGTTAATGCTCTACTGTCCCCGGCTGCTTTTATACCTCAACCCCAATGTTATTGCTCTACTTTCCCCGACTGCTTTTATTCCTCAACCCCAATGTTAATGCTCTACTGTCCCCAGGCTGCTTTTATACCTCAAACCCAATGTTAATGCTCTACTGTCCCCGGCTGCTTTTATACCTCAACCTAAATGTTAACGCTGTACTGTCCCACGGCTGCTTTTATACATTAACCCCAATGAAAGGGCCTAAACACTGTCTATAAACAGAGGCAACAACTGCCTATTTATCAGAAGATCCTTTGTGGAATTATCCGGAAATATACGATAAATGTGGATTCCTGTGACTGCTTTTGGTTTCTCGTCTATGCCTGTGATGGGTGTCTGTGACGTATCTGCAATGTGCCTTTGTACCCAGATCCTGGCCCTGCCCAGAGAGAGGTGGTGATCGTAGCTCCTCCTCAGAACATCTCAGTGGTTCAGGGGCATCCAGCAGTGATGGAGTGCGTGGCCCAAGGAGGGCAGCCCAAACCCCTGGTGTCCTGGAGCAGACAGGGTAAGACCCCCTCCGTCCCTCCCATCACTCTCACCATCTCAAGACGAAAGCTTCATTCAGGCGTTGGTGCTATCATGTCCTGTGTTACTCCTGGAATATCCAGACTTCACTTCATTCAATATTCCATCTGTTGAAGTCATTCCAGCTCCAGTTACTTTATTTTTGTTACCACTGAGACAAATTCATGGTTGCAAAGGTGGGTATTTAAAAAGCATTTGAGGAGACCTGTAAACATACATAGTAAGAGTGAAAATAAATGACCCTGAGAAGGTTTAAGAATTCCTACTTCCTGCTGTTGGAGAGTTGTAAGCTTCTTTGCGGCCTCCAGCCCTGGAAATGATGCATCAGAGCCACCTAGTGGCTGGATGCACTCACCAACGTTTTTACTGACTACTACTTCACATTTGCGCGGCCTTGAAGCAACAGCGTCTCGTTTTGTTGGGGTCTAGCTACTAGGCTTTTCTGGTCTTTAATTCTCCAATGTTGCGTGTCTGCACTCTCGACTGGACACAGATGGGAAGCCCATAGCCACTGACGTGGTTGTTCTGGAAACCAACCTGGTGATCCCCAGCGCACAACGTTACCACGCCGGAGTGTATGTTTGCCGCGCCAACAAACCCAAGACCCGCGAGTTTGTCATAGCCTCGGCTGAACTGCATGTACCAGGTACACCACACTTTGCGGTTAGCCATTTGATCCCCTCAGTAAACGCGTGTATCTGTGCTCTGAACGCCCATCCTTGCGACTCTCCCAGCCCCTCCGGTGATCCTGCAGCATCCGCAGACAGTGTCCCTCTCCCGGGGAAACACAGCCAGGTTTGTGTGCAACAGCTCCGGGGAGCCTCCCCCAACGCTGCACTGGCTGAAGAACGGCCAGCCGGTCCGATCTAACGGGCGGGTCAAGACCCAGAGCCCTGGGGTGCTGCTCATCAACCAGCTGGGTCTGGACGACGCCGGCTACTACCAGTGCATCGCAGACAACGCCCTGGGAACGGCCTGCGCTACAGCCAAGCTGTCCGTCATCGTGAGGGAGGGTCTACCCAGCCCCCCACGACACCTCTCTGCCACGCCTCAGTCCAGCACCACTGCCCTCCTGACCTGGGAACGGCCCGAACACAACAGTGACCAGATCATAGGCTTCTCTGTGCACTACCAGCGCACTTCTGGTATGTCTGTGTGTGCGCGTGTGTGTTGGGTTTGATAGACCAACATAGTATAGACAAGGACAATAGTCCTGGATAGCTAAACATTTTTATAAAGTAACGTCTGCCTGAATGTGTGAAATCCTGAGAGCGTGGTGGAGTGTCAGGCTGAGCGGGCTCCGTGCTCCTCCACAGGGTCTGATAACATGGAGTACCAGCTTGCTGTGAACAACGACACAACAGAGTACCACGTGAAGGAGCTGCTGCCCCACACAACCTACACCTTCTACGTGGTGGCCTACTCCCCCATGGGAGCCAGTCGCCCCTCCCTCCCTGTGAGTGTGGAGATGCTGGAGGACGGTGAGTTTACCAAAGACAATACTTTCCCACAGACCACACTTTACCACAGACCACACTTTACCACATACCACACTTTACCACAGACCACACTTTACCACAGACCACACTTTACCACATACCACACTTTACCACAGACCACACTTTACCACAGACCCCACTTTACCACAGACCACACCTTTCCACAGTCCACACTTTAACTTATTTAACTAATGTCACCGAGCCCCGTTGGATACTGATAACGTCCTGACCCACTCTGACCCCACAGTACCCAGTGCCCCTCCCCAGCTGTCCCTGCTCAGCACCTCTCCTACAGACATCAGAGTGATGTGGCTGCCCCTGTCCTCCCTGCACAGCAGAGGAGCTGTCACCCGCTACCGAGTTGACTACTGCACGTTAGAGCAAGGTGAGCACAGCACCCTCTACTGGCACAGAAGCCACATAACACCACTGCTTTCCTGTGTTCTTACAATGATTATATATCAGTTCGTATATCAGTAAGGTTTAACTCAATGCCAGAATGTTTAAGCAAATATAAAGCATACACATGTAAAATAGAAATGATGCTCTATCGAATAATTTTATAAGTGAGGGCATATGTTTCACTCTGGTTATTTTCACATTTCCTGGTCCCCATAACCCAGTCCTGGCATTGCCAAGTGCCTGTCTGACACACCCTCTATTCCCAGGCAGAAACAGGCAGATGTTCTTGCACTGAATGACTAAAATCGGTCATTCCACTCAGTTTACTAAATTGACATTTTTGTATTATAAACATTAAAAAACGAAGAATGGCTTGAGAGCGGTCTCCTTGCCTATAATTAGTTTCCGGGCTTTTGCGGGAACAGGCGGCGCGAGTTGCTTCGCGTGACCGTGTGTAACGTGTGTAACGTGTGTGACGTGTGTGACGTGTGTGTGTCCTGCAGTGGACCAGGTGTTCTCCGTGGAGGTGGGGGGAAATGAGACTCAGCTGACCTTACGGGAGCTACAGCCGAACCAGGCCTATCGTCTGCGGATGGTGGCGGGGACGAGGGCGGGCTTTGGCGTGCCATCAGAGTGGGCTCGTCACCACACGCCAGGCTCCTTCAACCACAGCACGGGTTAGACTCCTCCCTCTCACACACAGACACGCACGGGCGCGCTCTTACATTAGGCATCCGCAACGGTGGCACCGCAAACGAGCACACACAGGATAATAACGTCTTATAATTGTTAGTTAATGTGTTAAAGATACCGATTTATTGAATAGCACGCCTTAATGCAATTGCTTTTAGAATAGTGTGAAATTAATTTGGTCAAAACAAAAACACAGACGTTGATTTTAATCATGTTATAAAACTCATTTGGCCGTTATTTTCCCCAGTGATTTTCGCTCCCACAGAGCTGAAGGTTAGGGCCAAAATGAACTCCCTCCATGTCACTTGGCAACCTCCCCCCAATCACGCGCAGATCTCTGGCTACAAGCTCTTCTGCCGGGAGGTAGTCAGTGAGGACATGAGCAATGACAAGGCCTCACCTGAGAGAGAGAGGGTAAGGAGGATGGAGGCCCATACAATCAAACTGCGGAAGAGGGTCAAACATCACGAGGTCACTAGCCTGGGTGAGCTTGTTACACATTGTATTAACCAAATGCGCCAGAAATAGTCAAAAATTTACTAATAATATCAAAGTCATGGTTAATAAGAATTCATTGGTTGTTTGTGTGTCTCTGGTGTATTTGTGTTGAGGTATGTTTTGTCTCTATGCAGTCCCTGACAGACTCTACGAAGTGAAGGTGTGGGCTTTCAATAGGCAGACGGATGGCTATGCTGCTGGGTGGAAGGGCAGAACGGAGAAGGGACATGACAAAGGTGTGTGTGTGTGTACGTTTATAAACTGCAGTCCGTAACTATTTGGTCAGTGACACATGTTTTTTTACTACTGCTCTGTATTCCAGCACATTGGATTTGAAAAAAAATGCTCAGCTTTAATTTGAGGGTTTTCCTTTTATAAACTGTGTAAGAATTACTGCCCTTTTTCATACACATGTCTGGTATGTTTTTTAAACAAAAGTAATTGGACACATTTCCCAACTAATGACAGGGGCTTGAAGTTGACACTTGTCCGCTTCTGCCGGGAAGTTAAAAAGAATAGTGAGACTAGGAGAATGTAGGCTGTGCTTGTCCGGATTGATGGTCGTCACTTATCCAGCTCCAAGTTGGTAGTTCTGAAAACCTTCTTGTGCGTAAACTAACATCAAAATGGCACACAGGTCAAGGAATAGCTGAGCAATTGTCTGATCAATGTTGGTCCCCGAAATGGGGAGACCTGTGAATAAAACTGTTGTCTATAATTACTAAAGCTGATAGGCTGCTCTTGAACCTCTTAGTCATGGTTTAATTTCAAATCCAACGCACCAGAGCCAGAACCTGTCTCTCTATAGCCAGAACACGTTTCTCTATAGCCAAAATGTGTCTCTTCATAGCCAGAATATGTTTCTTTATAGCCAAAATGTGTCTCTCTATAGCCAGAACATGTTTCCCTATAGCCAAAATGTGTCTTTCTATAGCCAGAATACGTTTCTCTATAGCCAAAATGTGTATCTTCATAGCCAGAATATGTTTCTTTATAGCCAAAATGTGTCTCTCTATAGCCAGAATAGGTTTCTCCATAGCCAGAATATGTCTCTCTATAGTCAAAATGTGTCTCTCTATAGCCAGAATATTTCCCTCTCTATTGTGCATTTGTCTGTAAAAATGGTGTATATAACCCTATTTGAATATAAATTGTCTGGGTCCCTGCTTGTTCATGGTTAAAGCTCAAAGAAGGACTTTTACATTACTAGATATGTCCAAATAATCTCTTTAAATTGTGTGTGTGTGTGTTGCTGTAGTGTCCCCTAAGGGAAACCCCCCACCCCTGCCCCCCAGCAGTGTCATGGCCACAGCCAACAGCTCCACGGCCATCTGGCTCCGCTGGGAGAAACCTCGATTCAGCAACGTCCGCATCATCAACTACACCGTGCGCTGCAGCCCGGCAGGCCTCCGAAACGCGTCGCTCGTCTCCTACTACACCAGGTACCGCCGGACACCTCGCCAACGCTATCACCACCACCCCCACCTGGGACACCACCACCTCACCACCTCGCCAACCCCACGCTGCCACCAACACCCCGCCACCCCCACCCTGCCACCACCACCTCGCCAACCCCACCTGGGCCTCCACCACCCCGCCAACCCCACCCTGCCACCATCACCTGGGCCTCCACCACCCTGCCACCACCACCCCGCCACCTCCACCGCTCTTCAATCTTCAAAATCCCCTTCAAAATCTCAATTAAGGATTTGATTACAATGTATTTGCCAAGATGTCTAAATCCGTGTCCCCTGTTTCCTTTCTCCCAAAACGTGTTCTGCAGCTCTGCTCAGGAGATCCTCTTGGGGTCACTAAAACCCTACACCCGCTATGAGCTGGCTGTCCAGTCCAACGGAGTGGATGTGGTGGGACCCTACAGCAGCGTTGTAGAGGAGTCCACTCTCACTGACAGTAAGTCTCTACTGGGCTCACCAGCCTAATGCTATATGTCACTTTAACACACTCAGTGTGGGACGTTTACTTTCTTACTGTACCTTTTATTTGGTGTGTGTGTGAATGCGTGTATGGTTTTTTGTGTGGTTGATAGAGAAGGGATTAATCTTTGATGGCGTAGGGAGATAATTGGCTGTAATTAAATGCCCAGATGGAACTGGCGCTTTTGTTGGCCAAGAGCTCCCTGGAACCAGAGCCTGTCAATCGGTTCAGCCAAGTGGTGCCAGGGAGGGGCCACAAAGGGGCCAGGAAGAGACCAGGGAGAGACTAGGGAGGGGCCAGGAGAGACCAGGGATGGGCCAGGGAGAGACCAGGGATTGGCCAGGGAGGGGCCTGGGAGGGACCAGGGAGGGGCCACAAAGGGGCCAGGAAGAGACCAGGCAGGGACAGTGAAGGGCCAGGAAGAGACCTGAGATGGGCCACGAAGGGGCCAGGACGAGACCAGGGAGGGGCCAGGAAGAGACCAGGGAGGGGCCAGGAAGAGAACAGGGAGGGGCCAGGAAGAGACCAGGAAGAGGCCTGCAAAGGGGCAGAAAGGGAACAAGAAAGCGTCCTGGTCTAGGGATCAATTACCTCTGTCTAAATAATGTTATCCATTATGATGTAGAAGGTTAAACTGGTCCTAGACTCTTAGTAAATACTGGCGAGAGGCAAGCCACCTCCCACCAGAGCCATATACACAGTCTCTCTCCCTCCCCCTTCAAGTACAAACGAACACACCTCTCCCAGCCAGGGTGTAGTTAGCAACCTCCCTGCCTGTGTCTCCAGGGCCCTCCACCCCCCCAGCGGACCTGCAGCTCACCGCCTTGGATCCCTCCTCCGTGTTGGTGAGCTGGCATCCTCCCAGGGAGCCCAACGGCATCATCGACGGCTACAAGATCCTCTACGGGAGCCATCTCAGCCAGCCCGACCACCTGTGGAACAACCTCTCTCAAGACGGTGGGTGTGGCCAACGGTGGCCTTGGCAACTTGCGCACACATTCTCCCCCCGTCGGGGCTTCTCAGTCCGTACCTTTGGTTCCCCTCTCAGGTTCCGTCACGAGGGCTGAGGTGTCGGGGCTTTCCAGCGGGTCGCGGTACTACTTTAAGATGAGGGCGTCGACGGAGGTGGGGGTGGGGCCTTATTCCCCCGTGAAGGATGTCCACACTCCCTCCAAGAAATACGGTGGGTCCCGTCTGGATTTATGTAAGGGTTGACACGCGCCACTCAACACACACACACTGGAAAAAGCGTGCACACATACTACTTTAAATCTCTCCATCCATCCCTGCCAGTGGGAAGGGGAGGCAGGGATGCCTCCCTGTATGAGGCTGTCATTTCGGAGAGCCTGTGTCATTTCTCTTCCTGCTCTCTGGCCTTCTGAGGTGAAAATTAAAGGGGAGTGTTAAAGGGGTGGCCGCAACAGCTGCTGCTCCCCGACTGCTCTTCCAATCGACTCCGTATTTTATCGTGCGGCAGGAGAGCAGAGGATGACGCGTTCGCCGCAACCACAATAAAACGCCCTGGGAGGGACAGCTGCTCCGTCAACGGGAGCTCGGCGGGGAGAAGGACAGATGTCTGCACTTTGGTGAGCGCACTGCAAGGTTCACCGGGATTTCTTTCAGTCGGACATCATTTCTGAACCTGATGAAACCGTTCGCGCGGGGCGATTCATCCAGAAAATAACACAACAGCTCACAAGCACCCGAGCGTCGGAAGAGGATGTTAAGGAGCGAAGCTCCATTAAGGCCAGAGGAGATCCCCGTGTCGTCCCTCCACCCGGCTCACCGCCAAGGCATTCGCTGAATCCCCCTGGGAGAACAGCAAGACCCGGTGGGACGACGGAGTAGGAGGTTTATTCTGAGCCGACCGGGTTGTTCCAGAGTGGTTCCACATTCAGCCTCACGCGTCCACCTTGCCAGTAGTAAACTCAGCGTGACTGGAGGCGAGGGGCTCGGTGGACCGGCGAGGACGGAGTGCCACCATCTGTCCCCTCCGTTGCCAGGTTGCCGTTGCCCGGGCTCAATTAATGACCCCCCCACCCACCCTGTCGCCCTCCCGGGGAGTGTGAATTGGTTCTTTCATGGCCCGCTGAATTGATTGATAGTTGACAGAACGGGTTTCGTACATAAGCAAACATCCTCCTCCTTTAACCCCAAACCCTAACCGCGGAGTGAGCCGACAGCTTTGGGCTCATCCGGTGCCTGGTGTGTGTTCTCCTCCCTGCACAGAGCTGGACATCCATGCCGTGACGGGCATCATCGTGGGCGTGTCCCTGGGACTCCTCTGCATTCTCCTCTGCATGTGCGTCAGCTTCCGCACCGGCAAGGCCAGGTAGGGAGAGGCCGTGGATGTTGTTGTGTAGTTTAATGTTGTCTACCTTAATATGCACGGTTGGGATAACAGGATCATACGCGTGTGTGTGTGTGTGTGTGTGTGTGCATCCTCCCACCTCCACCACCCGAAAACAAAATGCATTTTGCTTCAATGAAGGAAAGTGTACTTACCATGATTGTCAGATGTTGGTTTTTCCAAGACACCTTAAGAGGAATGCACTGATTGTCACTCTGGATGAGAGTGTCCGCTAAATGACTAGAATGTAAAATGTGCAGCGAAAGAGACATGCTGACAGATGTGGGGAAGCCGCTCCTGGTCCATTGTGAAACCCTGCGGTTAATGAACAGGAAATAATATATGAAACCCAACCACGTTCCCCTGCCTTAGGTTAGGTAGGGTGAGCCGTAAACTGCTTGAAACAGCAGTGGAGGATTTGGAGACATTTAATACAGGGACGACTGCAGTGTCGCTGCCAATGGGTTTTTTTTATGCGCATTTGACATTTTGAATTTGAATAATTTTGAATAATTTAGCGTTAATACAGACAATGATTATTATAACTATGTTGATATTTCGAGCAACGGATTATCATTATGCCACATGGGATAGAGTTATCCATCACAACTGAAATGAGAGTAGTGACAATATTTTGTTCTTCCGAGGCTGTTTACCCTTTACACTCATGGGAATTGACTAAGAGCATTTGGGCCTAATGTAAATGCACACGCATATCCACAGGAATGAAACCGTTTGGGGATCGTAGGGAGAAAAACAAAATCTGAGAACACTCTGGATACATGCAGTGACATAATAAGGGTTCATGGAAAATGTAGGGTTTCTTGAACATAGCTCGCAACCGATGTCTCCAAATGGCCAAACGCATTTCCCAAGATGGGTAGTGATTTCAATTCCTATTCATCAGTCGAACAGGAATCGTCCACCTTGAGGTGCTTGTAAGCTCTACGTTGAGGAACTTGAGCAAGCCCACTGGAACATGGGAAGATTAGTTCTATAACCACCATCACGCAACCATTGGTATTTACGTCTGCTAACAGCTCATTAAAAGTCATCCCATGGGACAGGTGGCCATGATCTGAAGGTTCCTAGCAACGTCAATGCGACTTAATAACTTACAGGCCTTTCAAAAGGCCATTCATGGAAAGGAATTGTAATGTTCGCGAATGTGGGTCACAACCATCAACACATTCTGGTTTGTGTTCAATCGCAAACATTCCACCTCAAACATATGCTTGTTTGAAAAACCTATGATGTCATGTTCTTTTGTAACCGTACAATCACACACGGCATAGCCTATTATAAACGTGGTACTGCGTGTATTCTAAATAGCATGTTGTTAACACTGACACCGTCGCATGGCATTCATTGGATGATCCTGAATTGTGAAGTGCACGTCTTCCTTGCTTGAATGACATCAAAACAGTGCTCATTACAAAACTCAACACCTCGTCTTTCCAAATACGTCAAGGCCTTTTAATACGCGGCTTAAGGCACAGATGACTGAACAGATGCGGAAGTGCCCTAATTAGCAGGAGGAAATGAGGACAACGTCTTGCGCTTGGTGCTCAAGTTCGGACCGGCTGTCGGCCAATCACATGTGGCCCTGTGGAGAGCCTGAGCTCTGTCATAATTTACAGCAGGTTACTGCTGGTCAGTTTCCGACACCGCCATTTTCATCTCGTTTACAGGGGGTTGTTGGTGTGAAGAAGGGCCACTCAGCTTGTTCGACTTCATGAACCAAAGTAATTTGTCCAACCAAAGTAGTGTCATCCGTGTACTGGGCTATGAGCTGGGCACATGCGCCACAACTTAACCTCTGACCCCTGTGCCGTGTGACCAGGGACGCGTCTGGAGGGCTGGACTCTACGCCTCTGCCCCTTCAGTACCTCCGAGGGGGTCGGCCTGCGCCCGCCACGCTGCCAGGTTGCCATGACTGCCATGAGCTGGAGACGCTAATGCCCCTGGGCAGCAAGGAACACACCTCAATCCTGCCCCTCTCAGAGCCCACAGAGGAGCACAGCCTCATGGGTAATGTAGGATTAGAGGACGATGGCCTAGGATCTGGGCCAAAGGTGAGTAGTGAGGAGACTGGAGACAACACTTGTCGCAACCACAAACAGCACAAATACTTTCCATTCAACCACAAATAATTTCCATTCAACCACAAACAGTACAAATTCTTTCCATTCAACCGCAATTTGCACAAATACTTTACATTCAACTACAAACAGCACATTCCATTTATTCATTTAGATACTTGTGGAAGTAAGTAATATGGTGTGTTTCATACTTCACATTTGTTGCTTGGTTGTTGTGTTTTTCTTTGACCAGGGTCCTTGGAATGGGTCAGTAAGTCGTAACTGGGCCAACAGGATCACCAGATACAGGGACACTTTCACAGAGCACGGTCCAACTGTCCTTAATGGAACTCTGGACATGGCCAATATGGAAAAGGACAAGGTGTGTGAGAAGTTTCTATGGGTCGTGTCTGTCTGGGTGTGGATGTGTGTGCGTGTCTATCTGTGTGTCAGTAGCTGTGTGTTTGCGTGTCTGTATATGTACAGTGGGGAGAACAAGTATTTGATACACTGTCGATTTTGCAGGTTTTCCTAATTACAAAGCTTGTAGAGGTCTGTAATTAATATCATAGGTACATAACAATCATTAAAACAAAAATCTGGAAAAACACTTCATTCATTTGCATTTTATTGCATGACATAATTATTTGATACATCAGAAAAGCAGAAATGTATATTTGGTAGAGAAACCTTTGTTTGCAATTACAGAGCTCATACGTTTCCTGTAGTTCTTGACCAGATTTGCACACACTGCAGCAGGGATTTTGGCCCAATCCTCCATATAGACCTTCTCCAGATCCTTCAGGTTTCGGGGCTGTCGCTGGGCAATAAGGACTTTCAGCTCCCTCCAAAGATTTGTTATTGGGTTCAGGTCTGGAGACTGGCTAGGCCACGCCAGGACCTTGAGATCCTTCTTACGGAGCCACTCCTTAGTTGCCCTGGCTGTGTGTTTTTGGGTCGTTGTCATGCTGGAAGACCCAGCCACGACCCATATTTAATGCTCTTACTGAGGGAAGGAGGTTGTTGGCCAAGATCTCGCGATTCATGGCCCCATCCATCCTCCCCTCAATGCGGTGCAGTCGTCCTGTCCCCTTTGCAGAAAAACATCCCCACAGAATGATGTTTCCACCTCCATGCTTCACGGTTGGGATGGTGTTCTTGGGGTTTTACTCATCCTTCTTCTTCCTTCAAACACGGCGAGTGGAGTTTAGACCAAAAAGCAAATTTTTTGTCTCATCAGACCACATGACCTTCTCCCATTCCTCCTCTGGATCATCCAGATGGTCATTGGCAAACTTTAGACGGGCCTGGACATGCGCTGGCTTGAGCAGGGGGACCTTGCGTGCACTGCAGGATTTTAATCCATGACGGCGTAGTGTGTTACTAATGGTTTTATTTGAGACTGTGGTCCTAGCTCTTTTCAGGTCATTGACCAGGTATGGCCATTTAGTTCTGGGCTGATCCCTCACCTTCTTCATGATCATTGATGCCCCACAAGGTGAGATCTTGCATGAAGCCATAGACCAAGGGTGATTGACCGTCATCTTGAACTTCTTCCATTTTCTAATAATTGCGCCAACATTTGTTGCCTTCTCACCAAGCTGCTTGCCTATTGTCCTGTAGCCCATCCCAGCCTTGTGCAGGTCTACAATTTTATCCATGATGTCCTTACACAGCTCTCTGGTCTTGGCCATTGTGGAGAGGTTGGAGTATGTTTGATTGAGTGTGTGGACAGGTGTCTTTTCTACAGGTAACAAGTTCAAACAGGTGCAGTTAATACAGGTAATGAGTGGAGAACAGGAGGGCTTCCTAAAGACAAACTAACAGGTCTGTGAGAGCCGGAATTCTTACTGGTTGGTTGGTGATCAAATACTTATGTCATGCAATAAAATGCAACTTAACTACTCAAAAATCATACAATGTGATTTTCGGGAATTTTGTTTTAGATTCCGTCTCTCACCGTTGAAGTGTACCTATGATAAAAATGACAGACCTCTACATGCTTTGTAAGTAGGAAAACCTGCTAAATCGTCAGTGTATCAAATACTTGGGTTCTCCCCACTGTATATCGTTTTCTTTACGTGTGAGAGTCCTGTACTTTCTCAGGCTGTGTAGTTTGTTTGTTTGTGTTTGTGAGTGTACTGTGCGTACAGAAAAGCAATAGGTAGATGGTAGCAAGAAGGTTATGGTGAACACAAAGTAATTAAATAGGGCACCAGGTGTCGGGAGGACTTGACAGCTAATTAGGTGGTAAAACACTGGCTGGAAGCTAAATGAGCTGCTTGATCACGCAGCTAATAAATGAATTACTTCGCCATTGTTCTGGGGTCTTGCATGCTCTTAACTGTGTGGGAGGGCAGAGTTATAATGAATCCCTCATTCATGTTAGGCTGTCACATCACATCACATACCGCCACCGCTCTATTTTGCTTGTGACATTTAACTCTTCCCATCTTATTCTTAATGACTTCACTGAGAGGATGATATGTGGTTTAGACGGCTGCAGAACGTAGCACGGAATATTTGCCGTGTCCTCCTTCTGTTGTGGCTGCCCTCCTGTAATGATTGACACCACTTGAGTACGGTTATTTATGTAAATACAAAATGCACTGCCCCGCGGGCTCCCTCCGTTCATATACCTGAGTACATGAAACCAAATTCCTGCTAACTTGGTATGTGTGTGTGTGTGTGTGTCAGGGTGACCCCGATGACCTGCTGAGCTCCCCTCTGTGCAGCAGTAACCAGGTGGAGGCCGAGGTCATAGTTCACTCCGAGCTGTATGACCTGGAGAAGCAGCAGGAGGCGAACACTGACAGGGAGGAGGCCTCTCAGATCACAGGGGGTCCCTCGCTGTCCGAGGCATCTTGCCCACCGGTCAGACAGTCTCTTGAGACACAACCCCAGCTCAAAGACCCGTCTGGACGTGACCTGGAGCCAGTGTCCAATCACAATAGGCAGCCAGAGGACATGGTTGGGGCCATTGTGGGCGTGGCAGCCCAGTTGACTGTGGACGGGCGTCAGCTCCCGGGGACAGGGCTCACCAACGGCTTCCACTCCCCCAAGCTTCTGCAGCCGGTGCCAGAGCCCCTGGGGAATGGGGATTCTAGACACTGCCCCTCTCCCCCAGGGAAAGGAGTCCCCTCCGGGGCTCCTTTCATCAGCTCCGGCCCAGTCCACCCTACCTCCACAGCGCATGGTTACGTGTGCCCGTAGCCTCTGCTGGGAGAGGGACAGACACCCAGACCAGCTGAACTCATTTCTTCAGTTCACATCCATGACGAATGAAAGGATTCTTTTGAAGCACCTCAGTATCTCGTATTCCTCTTCCCGGCTCAGCTCAGTTTTATTGGGATTTTGAATCCCGATTAAAAAATATATATATATAAGTGTATATACAAAGTCTATATTTTTTAGCGCTAGTATGTATGGGTATGCATTTTGTTGCATAGCAGCAGGATGTCCGGGGTCCTGCCACAGGCTCCTGTTTGTGATAAGAAGAAAGAGCGTCTGTTCCCTCTGTTAACGCACGTCGACCTGTTGAATGAGCTGTGTTGGCAGCTGGGGATCCACGTCAACCTGTGGTCACTCGACAGCGGAGGAGCTCTTATTACCACACTGTGGATGTCCGTCGTTCAGGGGGTGGACCTCGACCGCCTGGCCCCCGCCTGTCACTCTTCCTTTAGGCTTCACCACACGGATGCTGCCTGCCTAAGCACCTGGAACCAAGCCTTATATTTACACACTCTGAGAGTGCAGACCACCTGTCTCTCCCTCCACCCTCCTTCTGTCTCAGGGTCCACACACACACACACACACACACATAAATACACAAACAAGACATCTGTTATTTCCCTGGCTGAAGCGTGGGGGTCTCAGGTGCCTAATATTTTAGGCGCAATTATAACCTCTGTATGTTTATATAGATGATTGTATTCGATACGAAATTGGACAATATGTGGAAAATGAAGGAAAACGGAAAAGAGCGAAAGCATTTGAGGAGGAAAAGATGAAGGAGCTGAATCCAGTATGTGTTTTGGATATTGGTTGCTTCATTCTGAGGGGATCAGATGAGACGCGTAGGCCCGTGACAAAATAACACATCCGACAGCAACCGTCTCCTGGTTTCGCTCCTAGTCAACAGCACTACCTCATTTCTTTGCCGGACGGTTTGTTGGTGTGATTTCATTAGTGCAAATTGGTGCACATTTAAGTACCTGTTTTTCTAACTGTCTGATTCATAGCCTTTAATACATTCTGAAATAACTGCCTGTCCCCTTCTCTTTGTGTAGAAGAATGTGTAATACCTACAGAAGATTACTGGATTACAATCTGTCTTGGATCAATATATTTTTATTTTCCCTCAGATCAGTTGTTCCATCAGCACTGGGTTTTCCTACTTTCAGACATAAATTGTTAATTGATCAGACCTTAAATCACATTTCTCCTAAGAATGCCTGGTACCATAAACCACATTTCACCTAGGACCTCCTGTTACCTTAAATAATATTTCCTCTATGTACGCCTGTTACCTTAAATCACATTTCCCCTATGTACGCCTGTTACCTAAAATCACATTTCCCCTATGTATGCCTGTTACTATGCTTACAAGAGATGAGCCTCCATCAGAAGCTTTGACCCTTGGAGATGTCACTCAGTGTCAGCAGGGTCCGACCTCATCACTCTCAGAGGCAGGTGGGAAAATATGTATTTCCACCACCCGTCTGCCTTTGTACTGCTTACTGTCCCGATCCAGAGGTATTTCACAATAGATGTACATATTCCACATTCAGATCCTCTATTTGGTTTTGCTGCTGTGGAGAGCGGAAGTTTAGACCACACCAATATTTTCATTTCCTCCATGCCTTTATAACATTTTTAAACAAGCATTATTTAAACTGTTTTGTATTTTTTTATCAAGCATAATGCATACTTATACTTTGTATATGGATCTTTTTATACCATAACATAAAACATTTTACTTTGAAAAAAGGGGAAATTACAAGAATATTTTGTAGTATCTTAAGTGGAATATTGGCTAAATTAGAGTGTGTCTATTTCAGAGGTTGTGAAGGTTTAATTGGCCTGTTTTAAGGGAAACCCAGTTGTTGTCGAGTCTTAGCACAGATAGGTGCTAGATTTCGGAGGCATATAGAATTTACCTATATCTGAAGCATTCCAGTTTATATTTTTAACATACCTTACTCAGGATCAGGCGTGCTCAAACATTAAGCAAAGTAATTTTGTCTTGTCATCTTACAGTAGAGCCCTCACACGCGTTGAAGACCCCTGTCAGTTATCAGTGTCGTACGCAACAGGCTCACCTTAAGAGTGTCCTTGTGGTCTGTGGCCCTTAATTCCTCTGCAGCTCAGTCTTCCGAAAAACATTATCAATCCGCGTATAATCTACATATACAATGAATTGAGTCATTGTGGATGAAAAGCTCCTTTTGTAATGATACATTGCATTGCTCAGATTAACTTTTTCTGATTGCTTTAGTCAGGTACATTTTAATGAAAGTTTTCACCCAATACAATATCAAGCTTATTTGCTTACAGTTTTAACTCTCACAGGCATGTTTATTATTTGCAACATAAGAGCAAGTGTTATGGGTCCTTAACTATTATTTCTACTGAAGTGTCTGGTTTTAATCTACGGATCTTGTAGTGCCAGTCTTAGCTCCGCTGACAAGTCTCAATCAAGGTTCACTTGAGTGGTATTGCAGTGGCGTTATGTGATCTGTTGAATACTGAGACATCATTCAAGCCAATGTAGCTTTGTTCACACTGCAGGCCTTATTAATGCTTTAATCTGTTTTATATTCGAAATGAAGCGTGTATGTTCCGGCATGGCTCAACAAACATCTGGGAGTGTGTACGTTGGAGTTCATCCATTGGTTCGGTTGCTCAGCACTGAAACCAGAACCAGTTGGATAGGAATTCATTTTTCATGGAATGTCCATTTTTTCAAATTAGTGTAAATGGATAACGACCAGCCATTTACCTGTCAAACAGAAGTGGATGTCAAGATGTTTCCTTCCAATGGTCAAACAAAATGAAAAGGCTACGTTTATTTCGCACATACATCTAAAACCATTCCACGTCCTAACTGTACATTGTATACTCGCCAACTTCAAATTCCGGGTGTCTTAATGTATCTAACAGGAAAAAGCATCAGAGCAAACTGTGCCTCGATGTATCACACTGAGCTACATCAGCATCATGTACTGAGACAGACTGGCGCTGTTTCACATGCTCAGATGCTGAGATGTGTGTCTTGAATAGTGAGTATTGAAAAGTCTGATTTGGATGGGCAAGGAGTTTGAGTAGGAATGGACCCCCTAAGGCCCTTCCAAGGTACCTGACCTCCTTGTGATTTGTCTCAAACTGAACTGACTAGCTAAGATGACTGCAAAAAATGCCTGTTTACTTTGAAAGTTATAAATCATTGTCCAAGTCAACCTTTAAAGATTTGAAGGGTATGATAAATGAGTTTGAAAAAGGTATGATTTTTTGCTGATCCACAGCAGTCAAGCAGCTGGCCAGCTGCTTAGTTTGCTGGTATAAATTTATATTTGCAAATACCATTTGCAAATACCAAGCTAGTAAATTCTCACATGTTGTTGTCAAAATGTCATCAGATTAGAAAGCATTCAGAATATACCAAAAACTGTGGGATTTGACTTGTGAAACAGTCACTTGGAATATCGGTTTCTATTTTGGCCTGTTTAAATCAGATTTTTTTTTTTAAGGTAATAAATATGGCATGAGTCACTTAAAACTGCCAGTGTGAACAAGGCTTGATAATATATATCTAAAATGTGCCTCCAGCATAAGGAATGTGTTCGCTCACTGAAGGAGTTGGTAATAAATGTTAACTATTTCACTATTTTAACTAAATTCTTACTTTGTAGTGTCCAGAAGCTGGTACATATGTAATAATATCTTTATGGAATTTCATTAAATATGCACATTATTTGAATTACATCATCCTCTCTTTTTCTTAAACAACACATTTATCAATGGAATACCTAATTTTCATAGTTACTTGTTGATTGATATATTAAATATATGTTTTTATTTGCTGCACATTTATATTAATAAAATTACAAAATATTTATGCTATTTAACCTAAGCTGGCAGGATTCCATAATGCATTAG
This sequence comes from Novumbra hubbsi, assembly GCA_016801125.1. Taxonomy (NCBI): domain Eukaryota; kingdom Metazoa; phylum Chordata; class Actinopteri; order Esociformes; family Umbridae; genus Novumbra; species Novumbra hubbsi. The sequence continues at coordinate 230 of JACXGK010002244.1, read as the reverse complement.
AATGATGGTCTGGTTTTTGCCTCATCAGGAATTATTACTTATTGTACTAGATTCATTTCTGTCATCATTTTCTTTTTAAAATCAATTACCAATTATTAGCAGAGGACGGTGAGGGATGAGGGCAGGGAGGAGGGGGAGGAGAGAGATGAAAGCAAGAAGGTGAGGGAGGAGGGGGATGAGGGCAAGAAGGTGAGGGAGGAGGGGGATGAGGGCAAGAAGGTGAGGGAGGA
>JACXGK010002243.1:10298-57116 GCA_016801125.1 Novumbra hubbsi | reverse complement strand
TGATACACACACACACGTATATAAACACACACACCATGCTCTCCTACAAGTAAGACCTAATATATACACCCCCATACATACACACACACACACACGTTAATCTCCTGCATCTCTTGGTCGCAGCTCCTGGCTGCTCTGCTCTCCCTGCGTTAGCCAACGGGATAGGGCGCTACCCGTCGTTTGGCGAGGCCTCGTCACGTCCCTCTAGCCGACATCCGTCGGTGGGTAGTGCCAGGCTACCGTCTGTCGGAGAGGAGTCAACCCATCCCCTCCTAGTCGCAGACAACACGGTGGGCACACACACACACGCTTCCATTTTCTGCCTTGGGGTTAGCTTTCGTGACGTGAACCCACTAAGCCGAAGGCATGTGAGGCAACCGACCCCGATGTGTGACGCTTCTTCTCGGGTGTTTCCTGCCCCTGGGCGTCGTCGACTCCCATCGGTGACTCCTCTTCCTCTCCTCTTCCCCTCTCCGCTGCAGGTCCACACCTACGTCAACACGGCAGGCGTTCAGGACGACCGGCGGACGCGACCCGGCTGCCCCGCCCCGTCGGAGCTACGGCCGGCCAAACCCGACCCCCCCGCCGCCCTGCCGCCCCCCGCCGCGACCGGCGCCGACACGGAGCCGCGGGTGCTGATGGAGCCCGACGGGGTTCAATTCGTCCTGGGCCCCACCCCGGCCCAGCAGAGGCAGAATGAGACGCCAGGGGACGAGGATCTGGGGTCCGGCGGGCCCGTGGAGCTTGGCGGGTCTGGGTCTGACGGGGAGCCCAGCCCGGGAGCTCCCTCTGGGGGTCAGCCAGGTGATGGCTGTGGGGCGGGAGACACCGTGTGGATCCCGGCGGGAGACTGTGACGGACGGGAAGACGCCCCTCCCCCGCCAACCAAGCCTAACCCCCACCCTGGCCCTCCACCTTATCCAGGGACCGAGCTCGGCTCCATCTCCGCCCCTGAACCCCACAACGGCACCACCCAGTCTCATAGGTCTGCCCCCACGACCTGTCGTAACCGGCCGGCGGTCCCTCTCCCGGACTCCTCCCACAATGCCAATAACTCCGCCCAGAGGCGCACGGCTCTTTTGAATTACGAGAACCTTCCTGCGCTGCCGCCGGTGTGGGAGACCGCCAGGCGCTTCTCCGAGGTCGACGAGGAGGATGAAGAGGAGGTGTATCAAGGGTACAGACCAAAGACCCCGGCCCTGAACGGCTACCACAACCACCACAATCATCATCATCACGCCCATCTTCATCACCACAGTCTAGGGGGACTGGGCCTGGACCCCATGCACATCTACGTCAACACAGAGAATGTAAACATCCCGCTTAGCGCCAAACTAGACTCAGCGCGGCCACTCCTGCGGGGTAGGGACGGTACCGGCAGGGTTGTGGGTTCCACTCCCACCATCTTCAACTTCGACTTCCGGCCGGGGCGAGTGTCCGGAGGTGTGGCGTCGGATCCCCTGAGGCAGCTGAACTACATCGAGTTGGAGATGGAGAAGTGTTCGGACTCCAGCGGCCCGCAGACGCCCAAGACGCCCACCACTCCCAGCGGCGTGGGCCCGGGGGGTCTCCCCCCCCCCCCTTCCACCCCCACACGGAGGACGGAACTGTATGCCATGATCGACATTGAGCGCACGGCCGCCATGTCAAGTCTGCAGAAAGCACGACCCCGCGATGACGGGACCTCTCGGAAAACACGCCATAACAGTACTGACCTGCCCATGTGAGCCTAGCCACACCTAGCATACCGTACCTAGCCACACCTAGCATACCATACCTAGCATACTGTACCTAGCCTAGCCACACCTAGCATACCGTACCTAGTCTAGTCAAAACCAGCATACTGTACCTAGCATACAAAACCTAGCCTAGCCGCACCTAGCATATTGTACCTAGCCTAGCCACATCAAGCATACCATACCTAACCTAGCATATCGTAACTGGCCTAGCCACATCTAGCATACCATACCTAACCTAGCATACCGTAACTAGCCTAGCCATACCTAGCATCCCACACCTAGCATACCATACCTAGCCGAGACACACCTAGCATACTGTACCTTGCCTAGCATACAGGGAATTGGGCCTATTTAGGATGCGAGCACTGTCTTTTCTCCGGCTGCACCTTGACCTGACACATGGTCATGTCATTGTCTTTTTTTATTCTTCATATTTGCCAAAAAACTAAAATTGTAAAAACAAAAAAAATCTGGTGAAAGGGCTGTGGATTTATAGCACTTCTTTTTTAAATGTATTTTTCATGTTTTTTTGTCACTTAATCTCAAATTGTAAACAATCAACGGTACAAACAAGAACAACAAAAAAGTTCCTATTTTCATGTTACTTCAGAAGGCCCTACCCTTTGTTCTGAAAGTGTCCTAAACCCAGATCTGTTGCTGCGGTCATGTCAGCTCCTTTTCATGAATGTCACGATGGCGCGCAACTAACTGGTACCTTATAATGGCTATACTTACTCAAAGGGACTTCAGGGAATCAGGTACTCAGCAGGTAGAACACCATTCTATTCCAGGGGTACCGTGGTACCTTTCCTGAATAACCTCTAATTCTTGCCAGATCTGTATGTTTATTTTACTCCATTGCTGCCACAAGTGACTGGGAGCTGGCATGATAGCTTAGGCAAACTTTATTCCAGGATCTGTGTTTTGGCTCTTTTGGGTTCAAGATGTTGCAATTGTTGTTTTGTGTTGAATACAAGTGAACAGGATTTTTTTTTAAATTACTTAACACTCTGGGTTATGCTTGGTGATATGCTAAACATCACATGCAACTGAACTACTCACTAATCTCTGGTTACGAATGCTTGCTGACTATGAACTCTTTCCGTTCCTAACAATCTCAAACAATGTAAACGCTCATGTCTATTTAAAGATCACTTCCTGGGTGCCTTACGACTGAGCTGTAGACTTTGGTATCTAAAGTTTGTGGGTCCCCTCAGGTCTGCGGGGTCAAATCCAATTCCTTTATCGTCAGTTCACTGAAATTCAAATTCTCTTTGGTGCATTTTAATGAGAACATTTCCTTTGTGAATTTACTGGAATGGTATTGAGCCAAATCTTTGGGTGTGAATCCACGTTTCTGGGCACATTCCTTAGTACAGTGATGTTCAACCACTACTACAGACAAACAATGTGTATGTGTGAATGCCAAACTATTTTGCCACAATTAAGTGTGTGTGCGCCTGCATGCTAGTTGTAGCTTGGTTTCGGCTAGGTTTGTGCTCTCTTGATCCTGGACCAGGCAGTTAATGTTGTACTGAAAGCACCAAAATCATGCTGTTGCATGCAAGACAGAATTGGGCTCATAATTCACTGAAGTCAATACTGCCTGTAATTCCACATTGTCATTGACAATGTCTTAAGTTTCAAGTGTCCTTTAAGACGTGCTTGCAAGCAAACACTAAATGGTCAAGGAGTATCACGTACCCACATTTTACAGGAGGAGTCTGGATTCTGTCTTCTGTATTATAGTGTTCGAATTTGTGTGTTCTTACCTGAATTATTATTTTTTTTACCACCCTTTTGAAAGAATCCATAAATATAGAAATTGTACAAACTAGTTTAATAGATATTGTTTATTATAAAGAAAAGGTTTTAAAGGAAAAAAATGTATTATTTGCCAAATGAGTATGATGATCTTGCATAGTTAAAAATGGGGCCACCTGCTTCCATTTATGATGTGAAAACGTGACTGAAACGTATTTTACGATAAATAGGACAATTGTACTGTATTGAAACACAATTCACAATATTGTATAGACATTTTATTGAATTTGCATTTTTCAGGAATTAAAATGCAGCTACATTAATGTTATGAATTGGCACATTATGATGCACATTTTGAAACAACATAAGTGCTTTTTATCGTCGCACTTTGAATGTACAAACACACTGTGTTTTGTGATGTCAAACATCATTCATACATATGCCATCACTGCCAACAAAACCAATTTCTTGTGGCATGGCAAAATAATAAAACAATGAAAGTAGCTTGCTGTCTTCGAGAGTTTTATTGGGCCCGACCAGCTGGAACCGACAATATCATGGAATCAGGTGTTACTCCTCTCCAGCTCTATGATGATGGGTCGTTTGCGAACGAACGGCTCTTTTCAAACGGATCTTTTGTTGAACATTTGAAACGGAATCACATAGGGGAAATGTGCAGATATGGTGAAAGATTATATATCCGCAATTAATAATCAATTCATTGTTTTGGGATTATTTTTAAACGAAGAGCGGTTCGGCAGCTAAATGAGTCGGAACATCCGGCTCAGCAAAAAGATTTGGAATGCCCATTCCGAATAGAAGAAGAGCAACACCTGGTGGTAAAAGTGAGTACATATGCCAACCCACTGGCTGCTACTACGCTTGCACCACTTCATAAACAATGAAATATATGAAGTATAGAAATGTATAGATAATAGATTTAAGCTTTTGCTTAATCGCGCATTTACAAGCAAGGGACGATACACAAACTAAAACGATTTACTGGAATTTCCTATCTGAGAAAAGGTTGTTAAACGAGTTGCTTAGTTGACGTTTTGCCTTTTGAACTAAAATATGGCAATAATCTGATTACGACAGCTTCATTAACATAATATGATTAATGTTAATTAATCAAGATGCCACCTTTGGTATTAGCTTTGCAAGTAAACGCATTATGCAAAATATTATGGTTTGAAGAAATGGTACATGAAATTTAAGCGCTTGAACACGATAATCTCAGAATCACCACTTCCAATTTCCCAGTTTACTAGTTCCGACGAGCAATTTAAGACAGTCCCATTTGGGTATTGAGCGGAACTAAACAGGCGAGGGAGGTAGCAAAGAACAGAAGGCATATCGATCCTCACAATAAACTGCAAGAAGTAGACAAGGTATGACGACTTCATTATCTTTTTATGACGTAAAATATACAACTGAACACATGATGGCTATATTAATGGTGTATAACAAGTTAACTCAACTGTAAATTAATTTAGCCAGTTCCATTTCCGAACAAGCCCACAGTCATTGCAATGTATGTTTTCAATTCGCTGCTGATACCTTTCAATAATTCGAGTGTCGCCAATGTTTAAACGTACAAATGGCCTGTTGCCCATATACATCTATCACAGCATTGGTGCAACAGGTTTCTTGACTTTACAGAAGATTTCATGGGTTACTTTTATTACTTTTATAGCATACACGTTTTATGTACTCGACCGACCAATTTTATTTAATTTCGTTGTTAAGTTATTTTTTTGTGCCATGTTTAATTAATTAGTCTAATTAACCGTGTCGCTCTCTAGCGTGGCATGGACGAAAAACATGTTTAGAAAACTTTGCCAAGCATATTCCTATGCTACTGTTTATACACAGGTCCCAAGTTATTATACGGTGTTATTACTGCAAGGTGTTTACTATAGGATGCGACAAATGTCTGAATTTCCCTTTCGAAACGGGTTAGTAGAACATACACAGCAGGCACGGTGAAATTAATTACCATGCCATTATAATTTAGTTACTTATAAAAATGTTTGTTAACAAAAACTCGTAAATGGCGGAATTTGTAGCGTAATGCCCTCAGGACATGAGCAAAGCCAACACACCCTTTAAACATTCTTATCTAGGTTCCGCACGCACCCTGGAAACATGGAGTCAAGTGTAACAATTCAATCATATGATTCCGCTGCATTCTACAGTCAACATATATAAAACCAATAAAGGGACGAATATCTTCAATGTGTCTAAATTCATAAATCGCTTTAATTTTTTAGGCTGCCTCTGCACGCAACTCTCTCACTGAGAGAGAGCCGGGTTGAGCTTGCGCGAGTTCCGGTTGCCCGTTGTATGGCTCTCCCGCGCTCGATTGATTTGCTTTTTTGTGAAACAACGACGATCTACGTGGAAAGCAAATGTTCCATCACAGCAAAATCACAACTTTGGCGAACCTTAATCTGCGTATACATGTTTTGTAATCAACGTCTTTTGAGGGTTTTAAAGTTAGACATTGTCTACAAGGTGCACTTGCGTAATGATCGTGTTGTTTAGTCAGCTCCAGGCGGATAGAATATATTGGCAAAGTGGAAATGCTCCTTTGATTGCAAGACATTTCTCTATGCTCTCTGTCACCCTTCTCTCTCTCCCCAACTCTTTCTCATCTCTTTCTTCCTCTTTCTTTGTTGGTCTCCTCTGCCTCTCTCTTTCTGTCTCTTTCTGTCTTCTCTCTGTCCCTATCTGTGGGAACACGTGGTTGTATTATTGTTCATTTAAATGGTCTATGTGTGATATGAACAGGATACAGAAGAGATGGACCATTCAGTGTGTTTGTGTGCGCGTTGTGTCTGTATGTGTGAGTGTGTGTTTACTGTGTACAGCATAATAGTTGTCAGGTGTGGTTGGACTACCTGTGTTGTCATCTCTTCTACAATAAAGACAGACTTATTTATAGAAACCTATGCAATACTGTCAGGTCCTGGCTGGGGGCCTCTGGGCCCCTCTGAGTTGCCAGGTGGGTTTTCCCCAATTAGAGGCAGCTCTACACCGTTGCCTCAATTGGGGATCCTGTTTAAGTTGCCCTTATGTTCCTTGGTTTGTGGTTTATTGTTTGTGTCATTTTTGCTACACCTCAGTTCTCGGTTTGCCTCATTTTTTTGAAGGTGAATCAATAAAAGGATGCATTCCACACGCTCTGTGCCTCGTGTCCTGCCACTAAACTGGGTCAAATACAACTCCCAAAGGCAGCTGGAACCTGTCGCACAATCCCCATAAAGCCTAGAACAAACATCCCACAACCCCCCCGCAGCCATACCCATTCTGAACCCAAGCCAGCCGGGAAACACCTTGCTGCCACTAAGTAGGAACATGTCAGTCACTGGGAAACTAGCAAAGTTGATGTGTTTGGACTTGCAGTGATATTGTTTCTGCTAAGGACACTACATCTGTCCTGAACACACGAGCACTTCCCTGTCTGCCACTCAACCTACAACAGCCATAGAAAATAGAAATGGTTCTGCCTAACACAGCAGAATGCAGACAGAGTGCACACCTGTACAGGGTTCGTAGCAGGGACTGTTTTGCAGCTTAAACTGGCAACAAAATAGCCAAGCATAGGGCGTTTTTCCAAGTTTCACAACTGACTACATATCCTCTCTCACATCCTAAGGCAGTGGACCACTCCACCTAGTTCTCCCCTCAGGACTCAGACGTTTGAAAGTCAAATCGGTGTCAGTAAACAACAAGCCTCAGATGGGTGTTGCCTTAGTGAAGTGAGAGGTAGCTGTGACTAAGCGTCACCGAACTTACGCATGATCTCAAATCAAACTTGACATTCGTTAGTCACCTAGGATCCCTGCCGAAGCGGTTCCGTGAGGTGTGCAGAGGAATGTTTACCCGCGTTCCCCCTAAACCGTGAAGTAACCCGACAACAAGGAAGTAGAGGCACGTAGGTCTCATACACCGATGACACTGACTAAGGAGGTGTCCTACCCAGCAGGGTATAGGATCTAAACCCATGAAGAGCAGACGCTCTGTTGTTTCCCGTGATCAACGCCTTGAATCACAGAATCAATTACAATACAAAACGGTGTCTGTTGTATTGCATAGCGTATCGGCAACTAAGTAATCCTCGGCAAATGCCAGACCCTGTTGTCTTGCATGCCTCTCCTTCAGTTGGTGGCAGAACAAGACCGTAAATGAGGGGGAGGGAGAGAAGTTGAAAAGAATGAAAGAGGGCGACTCCTCTGGGTTAAACACACGCTCAGACATAACCCGTTTTCCATTGGAGTTCACTCCCAGAGAGTAGTACCTAAGACCTCGCGTTATGTACTGTATGTTACCCCCTTCCCCTTTGCAGATTAGCACGAGCGCAGTGCTGTTCGGCTACTCTCTCTATTTTGTGTGGATATTGTTTCTTGTGCCTGATTTCTGCAGTGCTACAAAGACCTGCAGTCTGAAATAAATGTTTACTGGAGTTACTCTTCCCTAGACGACGCCAAAAAGCGACGCCATTTAGACACGTCCTCTCTGAGCCTCTGACCTCCGACCCCCTGCGCGACCGAACACAACCACAGCCGGTTCAGAATGGCGTCGGTTTACGCCACCGGAATGGCCGCCAAACTGCGTAACCAGTGGGAACGGGACGAGGGCCTGGGCCAGAACCACAAAGCCATCAAGTTCCTGGGCCAGGACTTTGAGTCTCTCCGGGCCCAGAGCCTCCAGAGCCGCAGCCTGTTTGAGGACAGCCTGTTCCCGTGTGCGGCCTCCTCCCTGGGGTTCAATGAGCTGGGACCACAGTCCTCCAAGACCCAGGGAATACGCTGGAAAAGACCCACGGTGAGACCTTACAGGGACAACTTTGGGCCTTAGTGTTCGGTAACTCCTTGGGCTTACATGTTCTTCACGTTACTGAGCATATTAGAGCTTATCCTTCATCCTGGAACTAAGGCCGGCTCTTGTCTGAGAACATCGGCCAGCCCTATCTTCCAGCTTGTGCTACATTGTTTGCTCGACAAAGAACTACCTGCCGGCAACCTTCCACAGGGAGTCGCTAGAGTTCAGTCGGGCAAAGTTACCCATGTCCGACACCACCTCCTGATTCGATACGGTAACACTGTCCTGCAGTGACTTTACCACTGCACCAGTTTGAGTAAAAAAAGAAAGAAAAATGAATCAATAAGTCAACCGGTTTCTGTGTGTGTTTGTATGACAAACAACAACCAGGCATATCTAACAAGCCTCCACAACCCCTTTGCGGCTAACAGGAGATCTGCAGCCGTCCACAGTTCATCATGGATGGAGCAACTCGCACTGATGTCTGCCAGGGAGCTTTGGGTAAGTCTCAGCTGCACAGAAAGGCGTTGGTAGGCTATGGTCAATGGACGTCATAGCTGGTGTGGTAGGCGTTCCAGAAAGGCGTTGGTAGGCTATGGTCAATGGACGTCATAGCTGGTGTGGTTTTGTCTGTGTGTGGGTGCGTTCCAGAAAGGCTTTGGTAGGCTATGGTCAATGGACGTCACAGCTGGTGTTGTTTTGTCTGTGTGTGGGTGCGTTCCAGGTGACTGCTGGTTGCTGGCGGCCATAGCCTCGTTGACTCTGAACAACAACCTCCTCCAGAGGGTGGTGCCCCAGGGTCAAGACTTTGACAACCAGTACGCTGGGATCTTCCACTTCCAGGTCAACACACACACACATACTGTCTAGTTGTAATTCCCTGAGCCAGTTAAGAACACCAGTCAGATTGTTGATGTTCAACTTGCCTACAGTCAGAAAGGCGTGGTGTGTGCTTAAACCCAACAATACACTGTTCTGTTAACATCGTCTCTGTACACACACACACACGAAGTAAACGGGTTCTGTTCAGATCCTGTGCCAGATCTCACAACATAATACATCGAAAATTCTTGAGTGCATATTAGTTCAAAGTGGGCACTTTAGCTACTGTAATGATCTATACGCCCCTGAGTTTTGAAATCTTTTGGGTTGTTGTGATAAAGTCACGGTCAGAATCAGCTGAATGTATGTCAGTTAAGCTAGGCATTTGATGTTTGCCTTTGCCTCCAGCATTTTTCTGTACAGACTAGTCATCAGATCTTATCCATTTCTCGTCCACTGGAATGCATTAGAAATCATATTGATATAGAATAGACGCCAGCTCTGTTAAATAGGCCCAGCCAGATTAAAGTTCAGATAAAGCTTACTACAGTAGAGCCCGTAATATGATCCAGAGTTTGGTCCTTTCAAATACAAAATTAGTAATTTCCCCAGAACATTGTGTCATGTTCCACCGAAAGCCTAAACACACAGATAGTGTTTTCCTGAGGCCAACATATTGTAAACCAAGTGACAACTATTTTTACATGCAGATTTCCACGCAAATTATGGCAGTCAAACATAAATCGCAAAGCTGAACAGTCTACAACCAGGAGATCCACATTCCCACATATTCCTGGAGTCTCCTCTCTGTGTTTTTCGGAGGTGGGCGATGCCATACCCCCATTTGCGCCCCCCCTCCCCCACACTAACCTTAAAGCAGCCCGGTCCTCGCCAAGACTGACGCCTGACTGCCACTCTGTCTTGCTCTGACGGCAGTTCTGGCAGTTCGGCGACTGGGTGGACGTGGTCATCGATGACCGGCTGCCGACGAAGGACGGGAAGCCCCTGTTCCTCCACTCCGCCGACGGTGCGGAGTTCTGGAGCGCCCTATTGGAGAAGGCCTACGCCAAGTAGGGACTGTTGCGTTTCCCGCTCTCCGTTCGTTTCCCTCCGCGGGCTGGCCTGCCACGCTAACGCTTGCTGTGTGATTGGCTGCAGGCTGAACGGCTGCTACGAGGCCCTATCGGGAGGGAGCACGTCGGAGGGTTTCGAGGACTTCACCGGAGGGGTCACGGAGACGTTCGACCTGAAGAAGGCGCCCTCTGACCTCTACAGCATTATGAGTCGGGCCGTGGAGAGGGGGTCCCTGCTGGGCTGCTCGATAGACGTCAGTGCTGATACCATCCTGCCACACTAAGTTGACAATGCTGTGTGTGTGTGTGTGTGTGTCATATCCTCTTGGACCGGGTCTTTTCTCTGTCCCTAGATCACCAGCAACAATGACATGGAGGCGGTGACGGTTAAGAAGCTGGTCAAGGGCCACGCCTACTCGCTAACCGGAGTCGACCAGGTGAGCCAATGACAGCCTAGAATGGGCTGGCTCGGAGAAAGCCACAGCTGAAAGGGACGTGTCTTCTGCGTCTGTTTGATGAACTCAGTGGTTATTTTGCCTGCTATGTGTTCACGTGACCTCCCCCTGCAGGTGTCGTACAGGGGAGGTATGACCAAGCTGGTCCGCATCCGTAACCCCTGGGGACAGGTGGAGTGGACTGGAGCCTGGAGTGATGAGTAAGAGAGTCTCCTCCCCCTCACTCGGTACGTGTCACATGGGGTCATGCGGCTAACCAGTAAATGTGTCTCTCAGCTCCAGGGAGTGGGACAGCGTTGACCCCGGGGTCAGAAGTCGTCTCCAGATACGCAGCGAGGATGGAGAGTTCTGGTGAGTGTGTGTGTGTGTGTGTGTGTACAGTATAATTCTGTATCTAATGTCTGTTGATGCTTACAGTACAGTTCATGCATGTCTCACTCTCTCTCTCCTTCCTCCATCCCTCCCTCCTTCCTTCTCTCCCTCCCCCTCTCCCCACCTCAGGATGTCGTTCAGTGACTTCCTGAGTGAGTACTCGCGTCTGGAAATCTGCAACCTGACAGCGGACGCCCTGGAGGCCACCCAGCTGATGAAGTGGAGCTCCTCCGTGTACCCCGGCGAGTGGAGGAAGGGCAGCACCGCCGGGGGCTGCCGCAACTTCCCTGGTGAGGGGCAGGGCTTCCAAATGCCACACCGCGTAAAAAAACGAAACGCGGTCCACGGCAGCTAGGTCAGACGGTAGGAACGCTTTGTGCACTCAGACTACCTCCTTCCGCCATCCCCTAGCCACGTTCTGGATCAACCCGCAGTTCAAGATCACCTTGGTGCATCCCGACGCGGCCGACCATTCAGACTGCAGCTTCCTGGTGGGGCTGATGCAGAAGGACAGGAGGAAGGTTCGCCGGGAGGGCAAGGACATGGAGACCATCGGATTCGCCATCTACGAGGCAAGAGACCCCCCCCCCCCGGTGGAGTTTCAGGGGCTCTACAGGCGCTGGTGGAATGGCACCATGATGGGGAGACAGAATTCATAACACGTTTTCTGTGGGGTTTCTCACTCCCGTTTTTTCTGTGTTTACCTACAGGTCCCCAAGGAGGTGTGTACTCGACTTGGTTAGACCGCCTCGTGTTATCAGACTGACGCACAAAGGGTTTTCCCTGTTCTCCACTCTCCTTATACCTGACTTTGTGTACTTGATTTACCCCTGGCCTGTCTTTAGCATGTGATCTAGCCACGGGTCATAGGTGAGAGGTCAGGGGTTGGTGAGTTTGCCTCCCTCAAAGCATTTCCACCCGCACCTCCTCTGTCTCCCAGTACCTGGGAACCACAGGTGTACACCTGAAAAAAGACTACTTCCTGACGCACGGATCCACGGCCCGATCCGAGCTCTTCGTCAACCTGAGGGAGGTGAGCTCCCGCTTCAAGCTGCCCCCGGGCGAGTACATCATCGTCCCCTCCACCTTCGAGCCCCAGACGGAGGGAGACTTCGTGCTCAGGGTCTTCTCTGAGAACCCAGCCAACTCAGAGTAAGCAATTTTAAATATGTGTGTCTTTGTTTGACAAGTTAAGTGATTGACGCTGTGTTCGCGTGAGGTCAAAATGAAGGCCGTTATTGAAAATGTATTAATTAACACTTAGAAATTTAAAAAGAAAAGGGTGTTTGAGTGGTCAAGCAGTTTTGATTCTGCTTTTGTTGTCTGTCTGTTACTAGGGAACTGGACGATAAGGTCTCTGCTGATCTTCCTCCAGAGGTGAGTAGAGACGCCTTTATGTCCCAAATGGTACCTTAATCACTAGATAGTGTACTGCCATAGACCAGTGTCGCTGTGGAATACACTATTACCCAACAAAGCAGAGTTCATCCATTCCTCTGGGGCTCTGTTTCAGCACCTGTTGGATGAGAGCCAGATCGACGCAACCTTCAAGAATCTGTTCAGGCAGCTGGCTGGAGCGGTAGGAACACCAGGAGAACTAGGGGTTAGGGAGGGGTGGAGAGGGGGATGATGTGAATGTAGTCTTTTCTTCATACTTCCTCATGTATTTCCTCTTTGTCTGGGTCTTCAGGACATGGAGATCAGTAGCACAGAACTGCAGACTATTCTAAACAGAATCATCAGCAAGCGTGAGTTCACAGGATGACACCGCTAACACAGTAATAGTGTTGCTTCTGGGGGAAAACATGTTTTGGCCACTTTTCATGTGTTTCCTTGGTACAGAGACATTTAAAAAAAAATCATTGTTGTATGTATGTTAATTGGGAAATATGGCAGTTGTTTCCTATTTCCTACCCACATTCATTCCATCCCAAACTGTTGATCCTTGTAAGCAACTATTCTAGAGTTCAAATGTGTAAACATTTGGATTGTAGGATTATTATGTATATATAACTGCTCTAAATAATAACACAAATTATTTTTGGTCACATTTTTCTGTCTTTCTTCTTCACTCTCTTTTCTGTTTCTCCCATGAAGACAAAAACCTGAAGACCGATGGATTTGGACCGGAAGCCTGTCGGACAATGATCAACCTAATGGATGTATCCTTGATGTTCTGACTACAACAGTCCTGGACCACTTTGCCTGGCTTCCCTTCTCTCTGTCTCTGTGTCTCTCTGTGGACATCTTTAGAAACAAACCTGTCCTTGACCTTCTCCTTCAGGCCGATGGTAGTGGTAAACTGGGCCTGGCAGAGTTCCATGTGATGTGGGAGAAGATTAAACGATACATGGTGAGATGAGTTTGGACATCTGCAGTTTTTTACACTTTTTTTTTATACCTTAGTCTCACAATCTGAGCCTTTTCACCATTCCATCCTTGATGGCGCCCGAGTCATTCCGTCAGTGTCTCATCTCTCTCCTCCTTCTTTCCTGTTTTGTTTCTCTCTCTCCGTTCCACGACCAGACTGTGTTCTGTCAGTTTGACCTGGACAAATCAGGGACCATGAGTTCCCATGAGATGAGGATGGCCTTGGAAGCTGCAGGTAGTGTGCAGAGTTAACCAATTAAAGACTTGCGTTTTCTTAACCAAAAAATGTGCCCTTCATATTGCAGAAGTTGGGAACTTTGATGAATAATGTCTCTCTGCTGTGTGTTTGTCTCCTCAGGGTTTAGGCTACCCAAACCCCTCTTCCAGCTGATCATTCTCCGCTATGCCGAGGCCGACCTGTCAGTGGACTTCGACAATTTTGTGACCTGCCTGGTTAGACTGGAGACCATGTTTAGTAAGCTGAAATAAAACAATTGGACAAAGATCCATGTCGCAATGAACGACCCGAATTCATAATATTGTTCTGTCAAGCTACACACTGTTTATTGTCATCGGTGTGTCTTTCAATTACAAATTGGACAAATTATTTTCATGTTTTCACGCAAAATGTCAAAGCCTTTGATGCTCAGTTGGCAGACCATGGCTTGCAGTGGCAGTATGGTGGGTATATTCCCCACGCATGCCAGGGTGAATGTGTGTGGAAATGACTTGTTCATGTTAAATGTTACAGAGACCTTCACCACGCTGGACACAGATGCCGATGGAGTCATTCAGTTAAACTTCCACCAGGTTTGATAATGCTTTCCTATTGATCTCACCTGTCATGTTTGTTTTTTATTTTTGTTAATATAGACTCTCATTGGTGGCTGAACAGTTGAGGAGGTCTGATGAATAATAGGGGTTCTTATGTTTTTAATAATTTAATCACATTTTCAGTTAAACTGACATGATATGGAAGTAAATTAGGTCTCTCTGTCTTTCTCCTTCCACTCTCTCTTTCATATATTCTTTACTGTCTTCCTGTTGCCTCTATTTGCTCCTTCCTGTCTCTGTCTTACTCCATCTCCGTACAGTGGATCTCCATGACCATGTTTGCCTAGAAAGAATGGATTCGGGGATGGTTTTGACTGCAATACTGTCCATTTGATGTGGGGATCTTCAGAAGCCTATACGTTCCGAACAGGAGCAATGGCCCAGAAACCATTAAGAGATATGGATACCCCCTCCTGCTGGACATGAGAAACAACTGTTTACATCTTCTCACGTGAAGTTTCAGTATTGACTTGTCATACTGTATTTCCACAATGACTGCCTTCTCATGTGCCATTTTTGGGGACGGTGTTTTGGGAATTAGGATGGTGTTAGTTTGTTTTAAATGGGACAAGGCGGGGTGGCGTAGGTTTATTTTAATTGGAGATGGTGTTTGTTTTATATACATTTTCAGCGGTATAAGGGCCAAAGTAATATTCAGCTGAAATTGTTCTAATTTAAAGGTATACTGAATGACATGATGTTGCCTCCAACAGCTCTGTGGGACTTTTATTGTCCGTTGTTCCAGTGGGCTAATCTACTGGGTCAAGAACACTTTCTGTATGCTCTTTTAGCAAAAACTTTCTTCTGTCTTTTCACACTTTCCCGTCAAATAAAGCATACCAGAAAGATTATATCTTAAAAACAAACTATCATATATTCTAAGGTTCTTTCTCAAACACAAATAATGTTAGTTGATAATTGGGATGACGGTGTAATCTTACAGAAATTGATTTATCTTTGATCAAACTTTAATAAATTAAGCCCCATAAAAGTTAGATTTTCAGCCCTGGCTTATAAAATAAACTTGTGGAGAACACCATTGCTTCAGAATCATTGCATCTGATTCATGAGTGATTAGTAATACACAGTAACTACAGTAATACAAATCAAACGCGATTAGGAATTATAAACCGGAAGAATAGAATCCTGAAAGCACACTGGCTGATAGCTATGCTATAAGTGACGAGATTGGCTGGGTACCATATCCCTCACTCTTTATTCCCTGGATATTTGTGTCTGATATGCTGTGTGGTATTGATTTTTATAGTACAGCATGCAGCTCAAATCTGACAGGGGTTTGGCACCAGGTAAGCTAAGGCCAGTGAAAACTGAAAGACGTTTGGGTAAAACAGTTGCGAAGTCCTTATGGAAAAGCAAGATGGCTACAATTGCAAATAGCTACTCTATATTCATCCCGCCCTTTTGGTGTTCAGAACCTTGACCCAGTTCACTGTCTCCAACTGGTGGATGAGACAGAAACAAACCACGTTCACACTGGCATTTTTGAGGTTTCTGTCAATCCTCGATCTACACAGAAATAAGGCAAAAACAGAGATGTTTCTACAACTTGATGGGAGTTCTCTTGTGCATGTCAGAGCAGAAACCACGGCATGTGGTTGAAGGAATAGCCCATAGAGCTCTGAGACAGGACTGTGTGTTGGCTCAGATATGAGTAGTGGCACCATTGAGGGTCCCTAAGAAGAGTGCCTTGGTCAGGGGAGTGACTAAGAACGGGGAGACGAGAGAACATTCCGACTATTACCATCACCTGACACAGTCCACTGAACATCATCGCGCATAGTACGAGCAAACGTATCGTGACAAATGTATAATGATCTTCACCACGAAGCTCTGCTTAATGAAACTTCACCTTACTAACATGGCCGTATCTTACATCTGATTCGAACCGTATAGATTACTTACAAGGAAGTAGCTATCCTACTGACACATGAAATGGCCACGACCAATTTCTAACAGTTTCCTGTTTTAAAAGTAGCCAAGTTCAAAACTAAATTTCTCATTGTATTCTAAGCAATTATGGTTAGACGAAATCGCCTATTCAAACTACTGCTTCTTCCAGTTAACACTTTGGGAAAACAAAACGAAAGACCGCTCTATTCGAGAACCATTCACCAAGCCTCATGTATTCCGAAAAACTCGAGGTAATCATTTTATTCTCAGTCTACAAAACAGTAGGCTACTGTATGACTGGGTCTAAGTGTACCCCTGTCTTTATTCGACAATAATTCGACCTCTATACTCGGTTTATTTTGTATATAATGTGTCCAGTTGAAACTCATTTGTAACTTATATAAACACGCCCAGTATGCTTCGAACGATTTTTGGGGAATCGCAATCTACGAGTTATGAGTTTCAATGTAAAATGAATAAAAATATGTTAAGAGTTGCTGATATATATATATTTTTAAGCGGCCTATACAGTGCCTGCTAGTTTTAATTTATGTCCTATATTTGCTTCACTCTTTTCTTGGGAAAAGAGTCAGCAAAGATTTGTTTAAAGCTTGTGGCTTAGCTCACCATTGCCACAAAAGCTCCACAGATGAGCATTACAAGGACTATCAATCTTTGTGTATGCTACAATTGACCGATGGACTAGTTTGTATGATATGGTTTAAATAAAGTGCCGTTAAAGGGTTTTACTCTATCGGGTATATTTCAGAATCATATACTCCTTCGAAAAGACAGAGATTGTGTTTGAATGAAGCAGCTTTCAGTAAGATTTCGCCAGCCCAGTTTACATGCTAGCTACTGTCTCGGCTCCAGGCTAACCGCAATCCTAGTTCTACTACGCAATGCCAAAAATATTTTCCCACGAATGGTGGAAACTCGTATTTTCGGTCTGAATGTCTGAATTACATTTCCATCTACAACGTTTGAGAACCTTCTCCTACTGAACGTAGCAAACATGCCCTATTAGGGTTTAATTTCGTCACATGGTCATTTTTTGTTCACCGACGTCAGAAACCTAGGATTGTACCCGTGCGTGTTTTTGTGCGTGCAGCTTTTCTAAACACAGTACTATTGCGGATATCTCGTTGCAACATTATTAGAAGAAATGTCATAGCAGTGACGGATTGATAGGCCTGAAGTTCGCCTTGTCGTATTCTACACGATTTCGGGTAATATTATAGACTGCTTTGTTGTGATTATGAAAATGCGGGACGAATGATCAACTACAAATGACCGAAAATGTCCGTTGTTATGCTCGGATAGTGAACCTCATTAATGTATCGTAGTTAAAGTTAAGTGATGCAAATACTACAATACGTCTCCGATCGATACACTATAAATTATTGTGATCGGTTTTAGTTCTTCGTCAGATCACGGAAAAATAATTGTTAAATGTATCTGTTTATTGTGGCTGCATTCAATAGGACAATTTAAAGTGCAACATGGTGTTCTATGTATTACGCATTATGACACGCAAGGAGAGTTAATTGTAAGGGACTGTAAATCTGCCATTAGTTTAAATTGGCCACTGTGGACTAAGCTGAACTGCCGATAACTACAGTGCATTGTTTACGCTTATTCGGTTGCAAACCATATGCAAGATTTTAGTCCGCGCGCTCCCTGTTTTGTTCTCGGTGCTTTTTCGTATTGTCTGAAGTAAATGACACCATAGGGGTAAGCAATGCCACTATTCGTTGCAGCGAATCAAGCTTAGTTCACTGTTACCTGACTATAGTGTCGCGAATAGGTTGAACTGAAGGAATGAGATTCATGGGCTCAGTGTGTGTGTATTGTAATGTTTATTTAATACAATAACTTTTTCCTCAAAAATGTATTAGTGGCATAGGACCCCAAGGTCAATACAGCTGGACAGGCTAAATTGAGGAAGCTAATTGTACAAGGAGACACGTTTATTGGTTGTATTCAATAGCCATTCTTTCAAATTAAAAGTACAACTTAACTGCGTGAAGAGTCATACCGTGGTCACGCTAGAACAGCTAAGCCTTTTCACAATTTGCATGTTTAAAGCATGTGCTGTCGGTGACTCAATGTTTTTGCTGGCAAATCCTTCCAACATCGATCGCGACTCAAGTCGAGATCAAACAAGAACAGATTGATCATACTTAGCCTGGGATCCGTGTGAGTGCATGTGGTTCAACAACAGCCCAATTTTGACGGAATATGGAGATTTCAGATCCGTGAAGTGACTGTCCATTAGAAACTTTCACTTCCTTTTCACTTCCCAATACACCGCATTCTAGGTTTTGTTTCAGACTTGAGTATCTTCGGATAATTTTAGCCTCCATTTACCTGCTCTCTGCTGCTGTATGTGTCTGTTAGGTCATGTGGACCGGCAAAGTGACTTACTCCACCCATTTGAATGTGGTGAGGCCTGTTCCCCTGTCAGGGAGTGATAAGAACCCTGAAACAATGGCCTTGGTCATTTATATTAACGCTGCCGTTTGGCCTCTGCCTAAACCAGACTTACAGACGAGCAGTACCGTGTCATTATTCAAAGTAGCTAGCCAGCAACTCAAAGTGTTATTGTCGCCCACTCTATAATCTCGCTGAGTTATGTTGCTATGACGTGTACTGTCGACCCAAAGGACTGATGTGTGGGGTTGTTTGGTAACAGGCCTACGTTGTGTCACAAAGTGCATGACCCAAGAACGTACTTAGGCTTTTATTTTGTCACGTATAACACATGTCTTTCTAACGGTTTTGGAGTGAGAAGTGCTCGAGCCCACGTAAACTTTCAAATGAATTTACGTTTGACCTCCCTTCGTCCCTACAGACCAGAAGCCCAGCACTGTCACCTCATGGGGGAGCGAGGAGGTGCAGGAGAGGAGACGAACAAGCTCCTAAACAATGAGAATGGGGAGAGGGGAGCAGAGGACCTGGCTGTGGTCAGGCCTCGCGACCGGCCCCTCACCACCGCAACCCTGGAGGACCCTGGTCCCCGGTGAGGCCCCCCCCCCCTGCCCTTTACTGCTTCAATTTGAAGGAGTTACCTCCTCCTGCAAACATTTTCCATTCTGATTACTGGAAACGGCCTTGAATGGAATGACGCCAGTCAGAATGAATGTTAATTGACCGACTGACTTCTCCAGGCAGAGCAGCTCCAGCCGGTCCTCAAGGAAGAGCTTCCGCTTAGACTACCGACTTGAGGAGGAGGTGACGAGGTCGAGTCGGGACAAACACGGACGTTTCACCAATCCCTGGCCAACGTGGCGGTTTCCGTCTTATACTTCCCTGTTGCGCTTTTTCCTGCTGGAGAAGAACCACAGTAATGTGCCAAGCTCCAAAGAGGTAGGGTTAGCTCCAAAGAGTTAGGGTTAGCTTCAAAGAGGTAGGGTTAGGGTTAGCTCCAAAGAGTTAGGGTTAGCTCCAAAGAGGTAGGGTTAGCTCCAAAGAGTTAGGGTTAGCTCCAAAGAGGTAGGGTTAGCTCCAAAGAGGTAGGGTTAGCTCCAAAGAGGTAGGGTTAGGGTTAGCTCCAAAGAGGTAGGGTTAGCCCCAAAGAGGAAGGGTTAGGGTTAGCTCCAAAGAGGTAGCGTTAGCTCCAATAGAGGTAGGGTTAGAGTTAGCTCCAAAGAGGTAGGGTTAGGGTTAGCTCCAAAGAGGTAGGGTTAGAGTTAGCTCCAATAGAGGTAGGGTTAGCTCCAATAGAGGTAGGGTTAGTGTTAGCTCCAATAGAGGTAGGCCGTCGGGTCAGGCGTTACTGGATCACTTGCTGCCCCTAGACGGGCTCATTGGTCTAGTCACCTTACCCAAGCAAGCATTGATTCTGCCCAAAAGAGCTAGACCTCATTCTGAAATTAGATTTTAGCACATTTAGCCCCGGACATTTCTGACATCGCCAGGTTTCTAGTAAACCATCCCTGGTCCAAAGCACAGTCCGACCGAGCAACCAACCAAATCAAATGTAGTTATAAGATGTTATAAATGTTTGTAAGAAGTCCTGTGGGCCTCAGCTCTACAAGAGAGATCCTTACTAAGTGGATGGTGTACAGGGGACACCACCCAACCATCCTGTACTGACCTAACCTGTTCCGTGTTTTGGTCCTGAGTCAAGGGGTGTATAATCATCTCAGACTGAGCTTCTCAGGGTTTGTCAAGTGTGATATTTATCGTCTGGGGCCTGGTTAGCCGTCAGTTCCGGGAAGTTTCCTCCCATTCCGGTACTAATTTAGGCTATTTTTAGATGCTGGAATATCAATCTAGCTCTAACAGGATGGACAGTGGCTCTGCAGGGCTCTAATATACATGTAGATCGGGTTCTGTCCAGGCTTTGTCAGGTCTCAAGCTGTATACATGTTATGAGTTGGTAATCCGGGAGGGCTTAGCCGTTGAAGGAAACTGAAATGTATACTTTCATCGTCCTATAATTCCACTCATCTTTCTGATATTGAGGAAGGACAAGGCGGGACGTGTATTTATAGGCTGAACCTCCATCACTCAGCTATCAGTGTGCTACAGACGCTGCAACCATATTGACAGTCAGAGGAGGTCAAATTTACTTTAGTCTTCAGGTGCGAGGAGAAGAAGTTGAATGCCTTTTAAAGAAGCCCGAGGGCTGCAGACACCCGTGCCAGAAGTCTTCCCGTAACCACGCCAACGACTCCCTGTGTCCCATCAACTCAGGTTCTGGACCGAGAGCTTCCAGTGGTGGAGCCCTGGTTCGTCCGTGCCCCGGAGGGAGCGCCGGGATCTCTGGGCTCCGCCCTCCGGGTGACCTGGCTGGGACACGCGTCCGTCCTGGTGGAGATGGACGGCGTCGTCTTCCTCACCGACCCCGTGTTCAGCCAGAGGGCGTCGCCCCTCCAGTTCGTGGGGCCCAAGCGGTACCGCGGCCCCCCCTGCACGGTGGACCAGCTGCCCCGGGTCGACGCCGTCCTCATCAGCCACACGCACTACGACCACCTGGACGCCGACACGGTGGCCCGGTTGAACCGGCGCTTCGGCGGGGATCTGCGGTGGTTCGTGCCCCTGGGCCTGATGGACTGGATGCAGAAGAGCGGCTGCGAGAACGTGATCGAGCTGGACTGGTGGGAGGAGAACTGCGTGCCGGGCCACGACGACGTGACCTTCGTGTGCACCCCGGCACAGCACTGGTGCAAGCGCACCGCCGGGGACGACAACCAGGTGCTGTGGGGCAGCTGGTCGGTCCTGGGGCCCGGCAACCGCTTCTTCTTCGCCGGGGACACGGGCTACTGCTCCGCCTTCCTGGAGATCGGGAGGCGATTCGGGCCCTTTGACCTGGCCGCCATACCCATCGGAGCCTACCGGCCCAGGTACGGAACCAGGAGGGGACATCTATTTGGGGATGTTCACGGGTGGTGGGCGTTAAGGGGACTTTCGGGTTCTCACGGGGCCATTGGCTGTTGACTTGGCAGCCGTGTTTGGCTTCATATTCACATTACCAGGGTGAAACTCCGGCATTTCCATGTAACAGACGGTCTAGAACAGCACAACATTAGACAGCCCTCGACTGTAACGAACACTAGGTCATTCACATACAACTTTGTTTGTGCCTCCCTCAGAGATGTGATGCGCGGTCAGCATGTGGACCCAGATGAAGCGGTTCTGATCCACAAAGACATTCAGGCTAAACACTCCCTGGGCATCCATTGGGGAACCTTTGCTTTAGCCTATGAGGTGAGTACATGTTATAATGTGCTATTTTAGCCTACGAGGTGAGTACATGTTATAATGTCTACTAAACCTAACACTTATCCTAAACCTTATTCCAAACCTAATCTTAAGCTTAACCTTAGCAAGCAATTGCTTCACAGTAGTTTAATGTTTGTTGATCGTATATACTATCTATATAGAACATCTACAGATGTAAATCAGGACACTCAAAAATACAATGTAACCAAAAAAAAACATTAGTGTTAGTTGTTTAAATGAAATGTAATGTGCAATGTATATTTTAAAGTCTGCAATCCACTAAACACATTATGGCAATTTTCAATCTTCCAGTCCTCGTAGGGTGCTCCAAAATCAACCCTGTAACCATTAATACCTGAGATGGTGTCTGTGTTTTGGACATTTTCAGCCCCCGTTGGCCAGGCGAGCACATATCTGCCATTGTTTTCAGGCTGAGGTAGAAGCTGTTGTGACAGTGGGTTTGTTCACATCTCACAAAAGGACACAATGGTGGAATTGTTCCCAAATCCCACAATAGCTTCAGTAAAAAGGGAAAATGCTTATCCTGCTGTCTGTACTCCGGGAAAAGTCACAAGGAGAGTAATATTGTTGGCGGTTGTGAAAGAAGATCTTTGTTGAAAGTCTGTGGTATCATAAAACATCTCCCCTCAGTCTTTTGCCAATATATTTCTGCTTTAACAGTTCTGGATAATACTTATATTTTCAAATTGTGCTTTAGAAAAAGTAACACCAGAAGAATTGGCTACTAGTTTATGTAGCAGAAGCCACGTTCCTTTTTTTTGCCTTAATACCAATCTCTTCCGGGATGTTGTTTAAACATGAAGTTCCTTCCCATCGGCAGGCATCTCGCTGGCAATTAATAAAGGAGAACTTCTTGGCCTTCAGCTGTTCCGGCTTAGAACGCTTAGTCCCTTCCACTCCATTAACATTTCTTCTTTTTTCTTTTTTCGTTCTCCATCACCACTTGTTTTTTAATTGGCCACCCATCTTTCATATATTTCTCGCTT
The DNA here is from genome assembly GCA_016801125.1 of Novumbra hubbsi. Taxonomy (NCBI): domain Eukaryota; kingdom Metazoa; phylum Chordata; class Actinopteri; order Esociformes; family Umbridae; genus Novumbra; species Novumbra hubbsi. Next base: position 34,212 of record JACXGK010002243.1, on the reverse strand, counting down.
CCCCATTGTCATTCAATGATTTGTCTCTCACTATCCTTTAATGAGGCCTGATATTAACATCTCGCTCCCGTTTTCCTTTTTCCCGGCAGTATTACTTGGAGCCTCCAGCAAAACTCAGGGAGGCCATGGAAAAGAATGGACTGGATGTGGAACACTTCTTTGTTCTGAACCACGGAGAATCCAGAGTGCTAAACGAAGACCAGGAAGTCTTTGAATAAATGGACCAAACTTGGGCATAAGCACCTTGTCTCTCGCAAGATGGACTCAGGAAATGTGTGAGTGTGTGAGTGTGAGTGTGTGAGTGTGTGTAGTCTCTTCACAGCACTGATCCTAAAGCATACAACTAGATCAATAACTAAGCTCTTATCAATCACAACAGTTTGAATAAAGATGACTATGTCATGAACACTCTGATTTTCTTTAATGTCATATTTTTTCTTTCTATGGAGTGGCTGTGCATCCATCGATCATTATTCTTTACCTTAAGAGAATAACTCTTTCAGCAATTATCCTCATGCAGGTGTAGAATGTGATTTGCACAGAAGCTTCTGGATCTTTGTGTAAACTGCTCTGTTTTTCCTGAGGGTCGCACAAGGACATGTCTTCTTTTTTGTAGGGATGCTAAATGTCATCAGTCGTGTATCAAAGGATTTTGGAAATAAGGTGCAGAGCCCTCAACTACACAGGGTGTAGCCTGTTGAGAGATCTGTTTGTGTTGTCTGGCCAAATGCTCTGGTTATTAGACTTGACCCAGACTTCAGTTTTAAAAGCTTTTATGAACTTCAGTAAAAAATCATGGAAGTTAGTCAACATTTTGACATTTTTTGGGGTCTGTTGGAAAATGTTGGCGATACAACACAAACCAGTCTGGAACATAAACTGAACTACAAGTGCAGGTCAGAGGAAAATCTACTTCTTTACAGGAAATGTAATTCTACGACTTGGATTCTAGCTTCCCTGCTTAATTCACCAGTGCCGACACAATTATTTAAGCAGACGTTCTTCTCTGGAGAGTTGGGATTACTTCACTTATTTTTGTTCCGTCTCATTTACATTTGTCATTTAGCAGATTCTCTTATCCGGAGTGACGCCCGGGTTGGATGCGGGGAAAAGGAAAACCACTACGGCGATGTCCTGCCGAACACTGCCCCCCCCCGCGTGAACGCGCACGCTATTTTTGGTTGCAGCGATATGCTTGCTTGTATGGAGAAGTTTGCCCTTCACTTTGTTGTCAATTTAGCCTACGTTTCCGTGATCTCAGTTGAACAATACATTATTTGTTTGTTCTTAAATACAACAGTACAATGATTACGTTTTACGCATTTTATTATTGACAAGAATTGCGCAGGAAACCCTTGTAATGTAGTTTTCTATTTTTTGTATGAGCCTATATACATAGGATTTTCCTATATATACACCATTATCGCCGACATCTCTCTCGTCTTATTTAGAACTGTTGCGAAGGCCATGGTTTTTCTACATTTTCTACTTATTCTGCCATTGGATTCTATGGTAGCCCATAGACGTTTTTTGTGAAAAGTTGGGTAAATTTGGCAGTTTTGTTGGGGGCCATCTCCTCTTTCTTTTCACCAAGTTGAATGTCTGCGCCTTGCCCACTCTAGCGCCACCAACAGGTCAAAGTTGGACGTGTGTTTACCCGCATAACGTTTGACCGATTTTCGAAAATCATGTATCCTTTGATTCCTTAGGTAGGTTCAACGCATTAATCTATTTGCGGTTGTATCGATTTTTCGCCATATTGGATTTTCTTAAAAATCAAAAAAAGTTTCACAGGTCACAATTTTTGTTCAATCTTCCCCAAAAGTGGCACAGTTGATATTTTGACGAATCGTCACCGACATTTTTCAGAAGTTTTTTTGATTGTCAAAAGGTTCGCCAGTTACGGCCAATACAATGCGGCGTCATGGGCATCAAACAAGACTTGAGGGCCAATCTGAGCAACTGATTTTCTACAAACCTGGTAACCATGGTTGCCAAGAGGAGCACTGTTGCCTGCTCTGTACGTACCCGATCGGCCATATTCTAGCTAATTTTCTCATGTTAATTTTGAACTCAGGGTTAAGGTGTGTGTGTGTGTGTGTATGTTAAACAATGCAATACATATAATTATTAACCTGCTGTCCAAAACCACCACGACGCAGATAAACCAAAGAAGCTGTAGGAAATGCAATTTATTTGCTATTTTTTTAATAACATCATTCCTCAGATAAAAATGCAATGTTACAGGAATATACATCAGAGATTAATTTAAAACTTGCTTTCAAGGACCATACAGTCTAAATATATTTTTTCCATTTTTATTTATTGGCAGCGTGCATTATAAGCAAGACAGACTCTGTCACCAAAGACAGACTGACATTAACAGATACAAACTGTACATCACTTATATACAAATCAACTTTTTTTTTCTTTTTTCTTTAAACTTTTTTTTGAAAATAGGAGTAGAAAAGTGATTGAATATTCAGATTTTTATTTATTGTATTCTTTCCCTTTTAAACGTTTCTAAAATGAAAGAATTGAACGAGAAATGGAAATTAAAGGGAAAAAAAATGTTTTTCTCCATAGAAAATAAAAAAAGACAGGTACCGGTTGTTGTGAGTTCATGCAGACCTGTCACTCAAAGGAAAGCAGGAAAAGAGGTTCTGATTTGGGCGTGTCCACTCAACAACTCCCCCAACAAAACGAGTCAAACACCTCACGTAGTCAGTGAGGCACAGTCTCTGAGCATGAGGAAACTGATTAAACAAAATGGCTGCCTCCAAAGCTACCATAAAGCACAATAAACATTCTAGTGCTGTTTTTCTTAAATTCTAGGTTTAAAAGTAGTGCCACAAAATTTTTTCACAACAAGTAACTTCTGTTGTTGTTTTTTTTAAATGGCTCTTAGATAAATGTAAATGAATAAAAGACAACTCAACAGTTATCCATCCTTCCTCCAGCCAGTCTTCTGATTCTGTGCATGACTGAATATATATATATATATATATATATATACATATATACATATTTACATATATAGTCATATATATATATATATATAGTCATATATATATATATATAGTCATATATATATAGGGTATAACTAAAATATGAGAATTTTACATTTTTAAAATGTGATATTAGTTTCTTAACCTGAATGGACCCTTACATGGTAGCAACCACTATCTAAACATCTATTGAAGTAATGGGGGCGTGTGAGAATGTTAAAAAAAAGATAATCCCTGGACATCGACTACACATTTGGTTTGATGCTTGAAGGTGATTTATCCATACAAAAAAATGTAATACTCTCACTACCTCAACAGATTTTTTTGTAAGCGGTGGCCAAAGTTTGAAATGGCTCTTTAAAGAAAACCAAGGCATGTGTGCTCATTCTCTTGTCCCTTAAACTACTTTCTGGGTGTGAGCATCTAACATTGAGAAGACCTGTTTTTACCTCTCCCATAAACTCATTCAAGACTTTAAAATGCTTCGCGTCATCATACTCCTACCATTGCCTAGACAAGGCAGGAGATGGGAACAGTAAACATGTTGTTTCGACATCCACCAATCACAACCATGGTCATGATGGGGCGACACAAAACCACATTCAGTATCCAGAGTAACGTCCTCATCCTCAGTATCAATCCACCCATGTGACATCGGGAAGGTAAAACCAAACCAGAAACAACACATTTCTGAATAGAACCACATCCAAACCTCAAGCGCTATCATTTTATATCTATATTTATTATCAAAATACTGTGGTTTTGCTCCATACAGACTCCTGGAACAGCACTGTGAAGAGACATGATGGTGCAACACTTATCTTAAACTATCTGGAAGAAATGGAGGGAGAGAAACCTTTACCACATGACACACCTACTAAACCGGTCATAAAAGCCTTTAGTCATCAGTCGCACTGTGTCTTGCATCGAGGCACATTCCTGACACTTGTCTCTCAATGCCGCTGTGCATGTAGGATCAGTCAGTGTCACACTAGATGAGCCTCTCATGTGCAAACGCGTGATCTCAAGAAGTGTCGGCTTCGCCACATCTGCATAATATTGATGGTACTGCTGATGAGTGTAACAGGAAACAATAAACTAACAGTCTTTTAAGAAGAGGACATTACAAGAGAGGTGCTTCCGATTTTGCTACGGGTGGGGGGGGTGGGAGTGGGGCGTTCCTTCTGTCAAAGGTTAGTGGTGGTAGTACGGCGGTCGCAGGTAAGTTAAGTCACGTCTATGAAGGTTCACGTAAAGATTATGGCGTCTGCATGTCAAAGTGGATCTGGCACCCTGACACGGACCGTCATGGGACCACTCCGATTGAAATGATGGATGCACGAGCAGCAAATTACAGACAAAATAGGATTGGAGAAAAGGCTTGGCATGCTAGCATGTTGTGGGTTAGGGAAACATTCAATGATCATTTTTTTAAAGAGATCCCCAAGAGGAAACTTTCCTCCAAGAAAAGCAGACCCTTACATTTTGTGGTCTCAAACAGCAGACATTATACTGAATACCGGCTTCATTTGAAAAGATTCAATTCGGTCCACATCTTTGTTAACTCCATTAACATTCCTCAAACGTATGGCATCCACACTCCCATTTATATATTTATATAGATATGTGTTCAATATATGAAATAAAATATAGAAAAACAATTGTGTTTTTAACTCATAAATAGGTATGTCTTTTTTCCATTATATAATGCACAGTGGCTGTACAACAAAAAAACTAAATGTAATATTCCTTCATTTTTTCTAAAAGGGAAGTGATGACCTTGTTGTTTAAATAGTATATGCTCACTACATCTCGATTTTACCTAGAAAAGGAAAATAAAGTCTATATTTAAAATAGTTCTTAAAATATTTCTGTCTAGATCAAAAAGATCAACAACAATCCATATACAAGAAAATAGAACATACATCTTTAATACTATGATATACATCCACATCTTAATAAAGGAACCTGTGAGCGCTACAGTTGTCAGTGTAATTCAAGACAAGACCACCAGCCTTTTCAACATCCTCCCCATAGAGTTGGGATAGAGGGCTCTCATGGACATGTTCAGATGTGAGATGAGCCCGCTAACATATCTCTATGGTTGTCACTTAATAGTTGATGTGAGAGAGAAACTGGCCTCAATTCAGTGGCATTCATTTATGAACTATCAATCTATTTTCCACCTATCAGTGTCCCCATGCTAATAAACATTTAGTGGGCTGGTTAATGGCTCACTAGCACCACACATCTGGTATAGAAAAACAACGCACCATATTCCCACATCTGTAAACGTCCTCCTGGTGACCAGCATGTTTAGCTACCCAACGATGGCGATGCCACTTCAGTAAAAGTCCTTAAGGCTTCCATGCAGTCTTTCTAACTGTATTTTTGAATCGCATTTGGCCCTTGAGGTTTTCAGTCTGATGGCCTTGGCGTATGGCCCAAAGAATTACGAATATTTACATAAAAGGTTCTGATTGGCTGGTATGATGGTCAATAGCCCACACCTTACCAAAGGAAACACTTATTGGCATATTTCAATCAGATCATCTTCATGACAACTCAATAGGCTAAAGGTTTCATTCCACCTGAAAAGGTGGTATTTCTTTCAAAAATTGTCTTAAACAAAAAAGGCATTATAGTACACTGCTAAAATAAATGAAGGGAACACAATCATCACAGTGATTGTGAATCAGTGTCACCTCTTTTGGTGCAGATGAAAGTGACAACAGGACAACTGGAGAGGCAACAGCAAGACTACCTCCAAAAAGAAAACAGGTGACATGTTTGCACCATCGCTTATTGATATATATGCCTAAGTTTAATTGACTTGGTGTTACACGGTGATGATTGTGTTCCCTTAATGTTCTTGAGCAGTGTATATTCTTTTGCTAGGACATCATGTTGTTGAGTGCACTGGGCTTTCTACACTTTTCCCTCATATACATTGCATTGATCGACCAATAAATGATGTTTTCTCTAACAGAGAGGGGGGGGGGGGAAGCTACATATCGATGTATGATGGTTGAGAAGCGCTGAGAAACAACGGGACAATGAATCCGCCGTTACTTCGGCAAAATAACATATTTTTAATAACATAAAGATTTCCATGAACAATGTTATACGGCGAGTCCTTGAGAAAAGCCCAGAGGACTAGTCACGGAGAAGTGGTCCTCCACGTGCTACAGTCTTGCATTACAATAACAGACCATGAAGAAAACGTACACCTTCCTTACAATCTTTCACTGGCTGTCTTTCTTCCTGTCTAAAACATATTCCCAACACACCATTACCACAACAATGCTAAAGAGGGCAGAGAAACCGGCACACCTCTGCCGGACCACACATCCAAAGCACCAACGTCACTCCCGAATGCAGCAAGGCCCTGCAATGAATGCTGGGAAATCCACTGGACACAACAGGCTTGACGGCAGCATTTGCGCGTCAGCAGTGGAGCGCGTGTAAGACAGCAACCCGATGGCTTTTGGAAGAGATGCTTTAGGTAGATTATGTATGTGGCTCGAACCTCAGTCACGTGGAGAGATTGAATAAAGTCACGCACCCCAAATCATGTTCCCTATGTGGCACACAGCTTTTATCACGTCGCCTCAAGTCAATCTGCCAATATTCTCCCCTTATCAATAAAACTCCCCAACATTCCTCTTGGTACCATACGGTTTGGTTAAAAAAAGATTCAAATTCGATGTCATCCGACGAGGTTGTGTAGTTCAAGAACAATGTCGTACAGATCTATTGTTGCACTCCCCGGTTATTTCACTGCGTACATTGTCAACTATGATCCTTTCCTTTTCTCACATTCAGAGAAGTCTCATATTCTATTTTTAAACCTATCTATAATACTATATTGTTTATATAAAAATATACAATCATCGACCAGTAAAATGTCATGTAATTTCAGCCGGGCCAGGTGTATGATCAGATCTGTGCAAATAATACACTAATTCTCTGATATTTACTCCTGTAACAAACGTCCATTAACAAAATACTCCATACTGTCAGTAAAAACACATTTATATAAGTCAGATGTATTGTCAATTTGCATACTCTCAATGTATTGTCCAAATCAACAAGCAATTTCCCGCAAAGCTTGTATACGAAGTCATAAGGGCCCACATGAGATCCACAATTTGGTTTATACATTGACTTGACGATGGCTTAACTAATATGACTTCTCCAGTTAAGGGACAACACAACAGAAAAGCATAGTGTCAGGAGAACTGGGGAATCACTGGACAGTATTGGGGAGGAGCTTGTTCCTTTTTGGTATAACCACCACCCTCTGTCATACATGCAGTGAGCTCAACATGTGAAATGAGATGGTTGCTCAGTTTTCTCCATGACATGAAGGCATTTAAAGACAATATTTAGAAAGAGTGGCTGCTTCTGATAAAAGCACAGCCACGTTGGCGCCACCTCGATTAGCAAAAGATACAGTATGCAAAACCCCTTTTCCACAAAGCACAACCTATCCTGCCACACCAGCCGCAACGTTGATATTTACAAAAAGAAGAGATAGAAATAGCTACCCTTTGACCTTATGATACTGGACTTTGACTGTTTAAAAAAATCATCAACAAATTATAAAACTTGGCACACTGAAATGCATAAAAATCAAAACTCATGCAATAATGTACAGCTAGTAGTTTTTCAATTCAGGAACGTTAATGACAACTAATAAAAAGAGAGATTAGGGTGGAAATCCACAATCAAACACTTCTGGCACTAGATAAATCTTATCCTATACTGAAATGCACCTGATTTCAAGTATAACAGGTTTCCTTCTCAATTTAAAATAATGCTGTAACCCAACGAAACAAAAAACGTAAATATATTATATCTATGGGACCATTTTTTTCTCCTCATCACTGTTTATGTACAACTAGATTTTTTTAATTTTTATAATTCATATGAATACTCTTGTTTACAGTCAAAGTTATTGCATTGGTTTTTTTGCATATTGTGTGGAATGCAAGCGGGATTCCACTGACTCCTTACGACAGCAACGTACTCAGTTAACGTTAGCAAAAGATAACGACTGGAATGCTAACCTACCCACTCCACACAGGGACCTCCTCACAACCACACAACAATACTCCTCAGGCCTTCCAAATCAAAGCACTACAAGGTACTAATGAAGCACTCTCGGAACGTATATGAGTATGGCACAGCTGTTTCAGATGAGTAGAAACGATAGGAATAAATACTGTAGACAAAGAGTTGTCGAAGGTGGTTGGTGAAGGAAAGTCTCAACTTTCACACAACTCAGTTAAAAATCTTTCCATTATTTTGGAATGGGGAACTAAATTCGAGACCTATCAGGCTATATAATAAGTGTATGATATACGATATTAGTTGCAGCCAAACCATTTTTACAAGATGGTTAAGTCCTTTTACATTCCAACTAATGAAGGAACTTACCATACAGCCTTGGACCTTTATCGGGATGGCGAAGTACTTTCACTTACATTTTTCAAAGGACCAACAAAAGAACTATGGTAGATATCGACAGTATTGCACTACGCTCAATTCTGGGACGTTTAAAAGTAAATGAATGATTATCATCAACATACTTCACTACAACAGCACCCCAGCCACCTCCCCAATCTTATATTCATACAATCATATATTCAAACCCGAGACTAGCAAGGTGGAGTACTAAATTAGAACCAAAACAACGATTTTGGATGTCAGAATAGCGTTAAAATATATATTCCATAAATGTTTAAGCGTAAGTCATTTGCACTGTACAGACGACGCAGTAATGTCCCAGACAGGCCTTGCCACACCCCAGAGCATCATACCGTATCATTAGGATACATTGATCACACAACATTACCATTGACATTGAAACTCGAACACTTTTAAACACCGTATTTGCATAATCAGGTAATTAATAATAAGTAATTATGTTACTCTGAGGCTGTGTGCATGCATACAGTCAGTGTCTCCACAAAGTAGAGACACAGATGTATAAAAATAATAATAATGTATTTAGCCCTGTGAACTACAATAAAAAGGTGTTTACCTTGAAGATCACTACCATAGCGTCTCTGACTGGCCGGACATATTTCCCCTCAGATCCTTGTGTTACGTCGGGCTCCGATCTGTGAGTTACTGGACGTTGATATAATTAACACGGGAATGGAGCTACATCGTGTTTATCTACTAGGCGAATTTGTTGGGAATTGTGTAGACAAACTTGGCCTAAATACAGTTTCAGTCTAGAGATTCACTCCCTAGTGAATCTCTGACTAAAGGGCCTAAATGGGTGTGTACCTTCACGGCGATATAGGTGCATTCCCAATCCTGAATTTACATACGTAATTTTTTATCTTCCGTGCCTCTTGTGACCACAAACAACAGCGTTGCCTACTGCCTTAACCCTGTTGTCTCAGCTGGTCTTCTGTCATTTCATACAAGATTTTTACAGCTCCGAAATCACAGAGCCACTGTCTCATATCTGTCCGTTCTTTCCTGTTCTCTGAATGGTCAATCCTGTCCTGTCTTGTCGCTGATTGGTTGATCCTGTCTTGTCTCTGATTGGTCTCTGATCCTGTCCTGTTCTGTTATTTTCACAGAACTCCTTGAGTTCTGTGAAAAAGCTCAGTAGTTCGCTGTTTAGAACAGCAATCAACCATAAAAAAGCAGCATTGGAAGGAAACTCAACTTTGGAAGCATGCCTGTGAAAAGATCTGTTTGTGTGTTGAGGTGGTATTGTAGGGTGACAGATAGAAGTCCCACATGACACCGTACTTAATTAATGCTACCTTAATTTAACTGTTTAGGCATAATGTTGCTATTTAGAAACAATGACGCATATTTCACCCTGACCTCCAGATATAGCTCTCACCTCAGGGACAAAATAAATAAATAAATAAATACAATCTGTTTAAAAGGTGCATACTGATAGAAACACATTACTACGTCCTGCGCTTCACCCGCTCACACACACACACAGATACACACACATACAGATACACACACACACACAGGTTTTAATACTTCTTAATTTCTTAAAATCTCCTAAAAAAATAAATCAAGCCAAATACAGGTATTGTCAGGACCAGCTTTGTGCAAAATAAGAATAAATAACATCAATGGAAAAGAAAAAGGTATTTTGCACGACACTGCACTGTGTGAAATACATGAAGTGAATGGGGTTCTGATCGTTTTTTCCTCGCCAAGGGTTCCGCCCCAACATCTCTCCCCCATGGATGAGGGGTGATGAAGCACAGAGAAGACAGGCAATAGCTGACATTGGCTTTCCCCGTGTCCCCTCCTCCAAACCTACTCCTTCCTCCTTCAACCACAACGGACGAACGACGACCACGGAAAAGTGACGCAGATCCCATGTCCAAGATGTGAGGGTGAAGAAACGGAGGGATGGAGATCGAGGTAACCATGGCAACCAGGCGGCGCCGGCACATGACCCGCCACCGGTCAGTAGTCACTGGTCAGAACAGGAAGTGGTGGGGGGGGGTACATGAGGAGGGATGTGGTGAGGAGAGAAGGAGGACCAGGGCTTCTGGTGGACGCCAGGACAGCTGACGTGATGAAGGTGATCCTGGATGTCAGCGTCACTCTGTACCCTGTCACCGATGCCGCCTCCTCCCCGCGGCCTCGTGTCTGTTTAGAAGTTCCTTCCTAAAGCCCGCTCCCCCACGGCTGGCGTTCTCTTCCACGGGCTCCCCGGTTTGGGTCGGCCCGGCTCTGAAGGGGACCGGAGGTGGGAGGCCCTGACCTCAGCACGAACCCTCACCCCGCGAGGCAGGAAACTGACCTCGGCACGCCCTCTAAACCCACGACGATGGGGACGAGGAAAAATACAATAAAAAGGGGTCTCCTCGCCCCTGCTGCTCCCTGCGAGGAGGTTGTCTGATGACCCCTGATCTTTGACCTTTAACTTTAGAGCCCTTCAGAGACTGACCTCAGCACGGCCTCTAACCCCACAGGGCAGACCTCACTGTCCCAGAATGCTTGGCGACCACGGCAACGACACGGACGCGCTTGCAGAACAAAGTGAAAGGAAGAAAAGAAACGGCACATCCAGTCCCAAAATGACACTTTCTCCTCTCTGCTTCTGTGACTGTTGTCATTTTCATTCCCAATTCCATACTCCTCCTTAACCAGGACCGGATAACTGAGAGGCACTTTTGAAACATCCAGAGACACGCATAAACAATCTCACACACACAGACACACACACACTCTCACAGGAAAACTATTCGTCCCAAAATGTAAAAAAAACATATTCCATAAAACAAAATAAATATGTCTGAAACTAATCGTCCGTGCCGTGGGCGGCCAATGTCAGGTCTCATCCGGCCGGTCAGACGGAGGGACGGTCGAGTTGCCTGGACAGAGGTCCTTAGCGGATGAGTGTGTGAAGGGTCAACCCTACAAACTGGTCACACACTCCATGTCCTCATCCTCCATCAGGTCGCTGTTCCTCCGCCCCACCGCACCCAACACCTCCTCCCCAGTGTGCTCCTCCTCCACCTCCACAACCCCCGGCCCCTCCTCGTCCTCCGGATCCCCGTGATGCCCCAGGTGGGCGGAACCCAGCAGCTCTTGGAGCTCGCCCAGCGCCGCCCCCTCCTGGCCAACCGCGGGGTCCCTGTTGCAGTGCATGTAGGGTAAGAGGTTCCCGTTGGCGCTGGGCTGGCTGTTGCCGTTGAGTATGTTGTCAGCTGCGTTCTCCATCTCCTCGATGGTCATATCGCACGCGTCCGCCAGTTCCTGCTTAGTCACCTCAATAATAGACGGGTCCTGAGCGAAATGTCCCAAACCCTCCGATATCAACACCTGTGTAGAGAGACGGAGGGGCTTAGGTGGGGGTATGGGAGTTGTAGTTCCAGCCTGAGATCCAGAATGAATGGCATATGGGGAGGTACGCTTTGTGCACTTTCAAGTTCTACCGATTGGGTCATTTTCGGGCCAGAACCGCAGCTGAGAGAACAGGTTTGGGTTTCACCCTCTTATTTGGATAGTCAAAATGACCAAATGCAAATACTCTACAGATATTCATAATACTTACAACATATTAAAAACAAAACAAACGCCTGCTAAGGTTAAGATCGGGGGTTAGGTTTCTAAAAAGAGTCAGGGTGAACGGGTTAGGGTTAGGTAAATGGCCAAAGTTAGGGTTAGGGTTAGGTAAATGGCCAAAGTTAGGGTTAGGTAAACGGCCAAAGTTAGGGTTAGGTAAACGACCAAAGTTAGGGTTAGGTAAACGGCCAAAGTTAGAGATTCGTATGAGGTTCAAGGTTATAATTAGTGCTTGCCAGAAGCCAACTGACATGTTACGGTGTCTACAGTGTCTGTAGCCTGGATCGTCTGTGAAGCACCCCTCCCCCGGTGACTCACCGCTTCCACCAGGCTACCGGCACTGCCGTGGGCCAGCGATGTCGTGTCCAGGTGCACGGTGCCCGGCACGGTGAGGGAGACGGGCCGCTGGGCCCGGAGACCCGCCCCTCCCGCCCTGTGGCCCGCCCCCGGGCCGTTCCCGTCGCCGCGCCACGACCCGCAGTTGACGGAGGGCAGGCTGGAGTTGAGCTCGTAGGAGCTGGCGCCCTCCAAGCGCAGCGAGGGCACACGCTGGTACGACGCCTGGCCGCGCCCGGTGGGGCTGGTGGGCGGCGTGGAGCAGAGCCGCGCGAAGAGCGTCGGGGAATGGCTCCGGCGAAGCAGCGGGCTCAGGCCTGCCACAGCCAATGCCTGGGGGAGGGGGGGGGGCGTGTGAGAGCTGCACGGTTGTGTGTGTGTGCTTTGCGGTGGTGTGTGTGTGTGTGCTGTGCAGCGGTGTGTGTGTGTGTGTGCGTGTCCAAACTACACGTTTAATTCGGGACACAACAAGCTAATAACGCGCAGTGACGTTTGGACAGCTACCTGAACTAAGTCAGAGCACTTTTTGGTGGGGCGGCTTTGGTCTGTGGGGGTTTAGCTTACTCACCTGATTGTGGACCAGGTGTAGAGGTAATACTGTCTTCTGGGCGACCTCTGCTGCAGTCTGTCTTCTCAGACACTCCAGGTGAAAGGACGACCTCCGACCTGAAGGGGACGAAAGGAGTGAGAGGAGAACAGAGAAAGACTAGAATGGACTTTAACATGGGAACATTTCTTACCCAGTGCTTTAGGAAGGCAGGTCTTACCCAGTGCTTTATGAAGGCAGGTCTTACCCAGTGCTTTAGACAGGTCTTACCCAGTGCTTTAGACAGGTCTTACCCAGTGCTTTAGGAAGGCAGGTCTTATCCAGTGCTTTAGACAGGTCTTACCCAGTGCTTTAGGAAGGCAGGTCTTACCCAGTGCTTTAGACAGGTCTTACCCAGTGCTTTAGGAAGGCAGGTCTTACCCAGTGCTTTAGGAAGGCAGGTCTTACCCAGTGCTTTAGACAGGTCTTACCCAGTGCTTTAGGAAGGCAGGTCTTACCCAGTGCTTTAGGAAGGCAGGTCTTACCCAGTGCTTTAGGAAGGCAGGTCTTACCCAGTGCCGTGGGACAGAGGAATGCTCTTCTGGGAGACTGCAAGTGTCTCCTCCCGTCCATGTCCTCTCCTTCCTCCATAGGAGCCAACTGCTTGTTCTCCTCCTCTTTGTATAACAGCCTGGACACACACACACTGTAATGTTAGGGTTAGGGTTATGGTTAGGGTTAGGGTTATGTTTAGATCATGAAATACACAAACGTTTGTAGTAATAGACACTCAGATCAAGAAGAGAGAAACTAACAAAGAGTTGAAATTGAATATAAATTGACTAACAAACGAAGAAAGATTGAGTGGCAGACAGATGGAACTAAGAACAGAATGACTGTATAGGATAATATTAAGAAGAACAAAGAGAGACAGATAGACAGAAAGAGCTTTCTGAAAAGGCCATAGGCAAGCCGGTTGAGCGCACAGTGGAAACTGAGCTGCACTTTCTGATTCCTGCCAAAGGTTTGGCTACACTAAAACCACAAAATCAAACGAAACATTGAGAACCTCACATGTCACAAGTCCATTTACAGAAGCAAGATTTGTGACCTGTTGCCACGAGGAATGGGAAACTCAATATTTTGCACAGCTGTACACACATCTATGAATCTATGTTTATTTTATTTTACTTTTTTAAACCTTTAAATTTTATTTTGAGAGGGGGAACAGAGAAACATAGAGAGGAGATATACATTGATTTAATAGAGCAATAGAGAAAAGCAGTACATGTCTGAGGTGAGTATGTCCTGGCTGCTGTGATGATACTCTCCGTCATCGACATAACTTTCGTCGAAAGTCGCGTCCGTCGAGGCCTCCTCTCGCCTGATGATCGGCAGACGGCTGTCAGTTGAGCCCGAGCTGCCGATAGAAGGGAGAACCACTCACAAACCCACCCTGAGGGAAAGAACGCCTAAATACACTAAACGAACAAACATAAGACTCTCCCAGGTACTCGGTCCACAGAGGGGGGAGGGGGTTGATGGTCGTCAGAAGCAAGATGACTGAAGGCGAGGAGCGACTCCTTCAGAGCAGGAGGACAGGCAACGGGTTCGGGGTGGGGAGGTGCGTGTAGGGAGCACGTTGACAGAGGCCCAGCGGTGTGTTGCGATACAGATGCTGTGGTGGGGAGTGGGAGAGGCGGGTCGCTACTCCACAGTCAGGGTGGATCCAGCCACAGTTACCCGGGCTAGAGAGCTCCCAGACAGGCATGAACCTGAGGCCGAGGGGCCGGCTGGCCTTGGCGTCAGGCTCACACGTGCCGTGTGCAAATCGCCCGGTCAACATGGTGCGGGGAAGAGCCGCTCCTAAGCGGACCTTTCCGCGAAGTAAACCACCCAACACCCAGGGCACAGCTACTCAACTCCGTTCCCGAAAGGCCGACACGCGGACGCCGGTCTGATTTGGCCATTTATTAGAAGGAAGGGGTGACTAAATTACAAATTCAATCATCCTGTATTTCACCTTGAACTTTAACTTGTATTTTCGAGTGTCTTGGCCCTCCAGTACCGGGGTTTGAGTAACCATGAGATTTACTTCAGTAAGATTAATATACATTTGCAGAATATAATCCACACGTATTCCCACAGGTCAGGTAAATAGAATGAATATTCTGCAGAGATGTGTGGACCGTCCCCGAAAGTCTTTAGGTCTAAGATCCACCCTGTTCACGGTTGATAGAAAAAACAGCGCCCCCCGTTGTTCAAAACAAGGTCCGCATCATACGTCTCTCTCTTTTTTAGCTCTCTCACCCACTCTCCTGGAGAGAGGGAACAACATACCGGATGAGGGAGTCATAGAGACACGTCCTGTAGTCGACGTCGGTCAGGGTGGAGGGATTGAAGGGAGAGAAGAGGAAAAAGAGAGACAAACAAAACCCGTGAAGCGCATCCAAATGAAGACAAGGCACTGCGATTGGTGGAAAACCACATCCACCGAGTTAAGAGTCAAAACAGCTCAGGAGAGTGTGAGGACAACAGACAATTAAAATTGGGACATTTAAATTAAAATGTTGGGGACTGCCCCCCCCCCCCCCAAAAAAAAAGAAATGGAGTGACCCCGTTCACTCCTCCTCAGGGAGATGTATTGCCTACCTCTTGGTGGGGAAGCACCACGCAGGACTTGGCATTAGTATGGGGGTGAGTGGCGGTCTGCTCCGCCCGTCCACAGTGCTGACACTGGGGCTGGGAAAACGTCCGACCCCCCCCGGGCCGACCGTCAGTCCCGGGATCCCAGTGTTGTTGGCGTTGTTGATGTTGGCGTTGGAGCCCGTCGATGAGTAGGAGCTGGGCGTGAAGGTGGTGGAGTCCATGAGCTTCTCGCGGGACGGCGACTCCCCCTCGCCGGGGCTGCCCGTCTTGCTGACGTGGAGCGGCCGCTGGGTGGTGAAGGACTGCGGGAAGGTGTTCCCTCCCTCGTCGTGCCCATCGTTAAAGCTACTGACGTGGTTACCGAACAACCCGCCGGCCCTCTGAGGTGGAGGAGGACAGGAGGGGGCGGGATAGGAAGGAAGGAGTTGTGAGTTTTTACGGTACACCGTCATGCTGGTGGAGGAAGTTCTGAACTGAGTGTAATTAATTACTTTTTCACATGACTTCATCTATTTATAGGCACACAGATGTAATCTTATTCTGCTATAATCGTTGACAAAACACATGTTCTCGAAGTGATATGGCCATTGCAAAGCATTATCCTGGTTCATGGCAATGCTGAATCTTTCAATCAACTGGAGCAAGACTAGTGGTACAAATCAAAGAGCAAAGTTTTAATAGTGATTTACCAGGTGTTGCCTATTTTATAGGCTATACTGTCATTAATAAAACGAGCAAATCATGAATTTAAATCTTCGTTCCTACTCCTATAATTGATTTTTCGAATCCAACTGAAGTCCTTTCGGGGATGACCTCTTGGAAATTCTGGTTTCAAGATCACAGATTTCCTATACGTTGTTTCCTGATTGAGGAAATCGTTCACCGAGGCGTTGTAGAAAAACAAGAGATACGGGAAAATTTTTACAACCCTGTGCGGGATAGGGATCAGACGTCAAAGCCCAACGTCCTGGATACAGAAGACGACAGGCGTCGTTCAAGAAGCAGATACGACCCCCGTGAGCCGGAAGCCACCGATGTGGGACTGAGCTAAAGAGAAGCTCCAGCAGAAGCTTACGGACTGAGCTAAAGAGAAGCTCCAGCAGAAGCTGACGGACTGAGCTAAAGAGAAGCTCCAGCAGAAGCTGACGGACTGAGCTAAAGAGAAGCTCCAGCAGAAGCTGACCCAGCAGCGGAGGGGGGGAGGGTTGTCTTACCCTAAAGATATCATCCTCCGAGGCGGCGGAGACCGGCTCTTTACCGGACTTGTCCAGGTTCTCCTCCACGGTCAGGTCACCTGATATTGCCCGTCGGATCTCCGGGCCCATGTCGTGGAGCGTCCGCAGGCCCGCCTGGTTGGAAACAGACACGCCGAGTAAATATAGAAACAAGGATAAACTTTAACATAGTTGACACCTCTAACCGACATCCATATGGTCATGAAACGGACACCTTGAGAGACGCCCAGGCAGGTATGTGATTTGAGAGGCTTCCGGGCGGAACCTCAGTTACCGACCTGCAGGGAGAGGGCGGTCTTGGGGGGTACTTTGGCCACTAGTCCCTGCTCCTTGCGCTTCTTAAATTTCCTGAAGTACTCCTGGATCAGGAACGTGGCGTAGAACTTCCCCACCGTCACCTCGTCGTCGCCAGCAGGGGGCACCACCTGATCCAGCAGCTTCATGCTGGTTCTTTTCCAGATCTTCTTCACTATAGCGCGGAGCTCCTCGTTCGCCTGCTCCAGGTTCCCTTCACACACACACACACCAGGAACGGGCGAAACAACAAGACTGTCATTGCCGCGTCGGGACCCTTAGCTCCAGCGACGGTCAGAACTGATGCGTCAAAAACCAAACTGGACTCCGATGCGTTACCATCCGTTTTAATCCTCAGGGCTGTGCGCACCAGGGCGAACAGGGTGGCGTTGAACATGACCGTGCCGTCGCTGTTCAGGGGCATGTTCATGGACACCAGCCGTTTGCAGGCCACCCGGTGGGGACAGAGCTTCCCGAAGCCCAGGGGCGGCTGGATCCTTCTGAGCAGAGTCACCACATCCAGGTGCTTGATCCGACCCCTGTGGAGAACCCATGAGACGTTTGGAGAGAAAGGGGTTAGAGAGGGAAAGATGGAGAGAGAGGGGATAGAGAGAGGGGTTAGAGAGAGGGAGAGGGAAAGATGGAGAGAGAGGGGATAGAGAGAGAGGGGTTAGAGAGAGAGAGGGAAAGAGAGGGAAAGATAGAGAGAGAGGGGTTAGAGAGAGAGAGGGAAAGATAGAGAGAGAGGGGTTAGAGAGAGGGAAAGATAGAGAGAGAGGGGTTAGAGAGAGAGGGGTTAGAGACAGAGAGGGAAAGATAGAGAGAGGGGTTAGAGAGGGAAAAATAGAGAGAGAGAGAGAGAGAGAGAGATAGAGAGAGGGAGAGGGAGGGGTTAGAGAAACATAGAGAGAGAGATGGAGAGAGAGAGGGAAAGTTGGAGAGAGAGGGGTTAGAAAGAGAAAGATGGAGAGATAGAGAGAGAGAGATAGAGAGAGGGAGGGGGAGAGGGAAAGATGGAGAGAGAGAGGGTGAGAGAGAGAGAGATAGATGGAGAAAGGGAGGGATTGCATAAAGATGAACAAGATGGACAGGTGGATTCATTGAAAGATCTCCGCAGATGTACACTGCAGGAGGTGGTACTGACTTGGCCTCGGGGTCGTACTCAGCCCAGATCCTCTTGAACTCGTCCAGGTGGTGCGGTCCCAGAATGGACCAGTCTCTGGTCAGGTAATCAAAGTTATCCATGATCACAGCCACAAACAGATTGATAATCTGATAGCGGAGAGAAAACAGATCACAGCAATTAACTAGTCACTCCCAACGACCAAGGGCAGTCAATAAATTAAATATCACAGATCAATAAAGGCCCTCGGCTAACCAGGACATCAACATCAATATCAATGAAGATTACTTTTATGCACGTTCAATCGTAACTTAACAGTTAATTATATTACAGTAATAAATGGACTAATAATGTCAAATAAAGGACCCCCTTTCCCAACTCTTCTTGTAACTTAACAGTAAATGACATCACAGTAATACGCAGACTAGTAATGTCAAATAAAGGACCCCCTCGTGAGCAGCTCACCAGGAAGGCACAAAGCATGTAGAAGCTGACAAAGTAGAAGATGGCGAAGTGACTCCCACATTGGTCCTCATTGGCCCCCTCTGAGCCCTTCTCACAGGGGCGCATGGGGGCACATGCCAGCATGATCTCTTGCCACGCTTCACCAGTGGCACACCTGGGTACAGGTAGACACACGGGTGAAACGTGTCAGCTGTGAACACTGTGGTAATATACATACCTAGATAATTAACTAAATTAATTAAACAAGACCAAGGTCACTTTCACTCTGTCAATACAATACAGTTCTGGAATGGCCCAGTCAAAGCCCAGATATTAGATTAGACATTTGAGATGTTGTGGGGTGATGCAAACGGGCTGTGTGTAAGAGAGAGAAGACATGGGGCAGAGCAAGAGAGAAACATGAAGACATGGAGCCAGAGAGGAGCACGGAGAGGTGGGGTGGAGCGAAAAGAGCATGGAGAGGTGGGGTGGAGCGAGAGGAGCATGGAGAGGTGGGGTGGAGCGAGAGGAGCATGGAGAGGTGGGGTGGAGCGAGAGGAGCATGGAGAGGTGGGGTGGAGCGAGAGAGGAGCATGGAGACGTGGGGTGGAGCGAAAGGAGCACGGAGAGGTGGGGTGGAGCGAAAGGAGCATGGAGAGGTGGGGTGGAGCGAGAGAGGGGAGGAAGAAACTTCACGTCTCACCTGAAGAGCAACAACGTGGCCTGAGGAAAGGTCTGGAAGTTATTGTTCCGGTTGATCTGGCTGTTGTCCCTCAGGGCGATCTTCCCAAACATCTGCAGGGGGCAGAACCGTTACAACCAGGACCGAGTGCAGCGAACGGCTTCAACAAACACCCCAAGCATGCAGGGACGTTGAGGCCGCCCCCCACGTACCTGCATCCCGATGACAGCGTAGATAAAGAACAGCATCACTATCAGCAGAGCCACGTAGGGCAGTGCCTGGGGGGACAGGAGGTCAGTGGACACCACGTGGAAGCAGACATAACACACACTAATTCCCTACGAAGTGCACCTCTTTTAAACAGACCCTTGACTACAACGAAGTGCACTGACGTAAATCCCTGGTGAATGTTGCACTCGTTACAAAACAGTGAATTCCCTCTTTCTGGTGTTTCTGGGTGGATGAAAAGGGGACTCTTATGGACAGTCTCTCGATAAGAAGCCAACCAAACGGTAGAACGACTTCAGAAGCAAACGTTCTAAGATCTTTGGCTAGCTGCCTGGTTAGCATGGCACGACATCCCTCCCTGCTACGATAGGTCAAATATGGTAAGGGTCTAACTTCAGTACACTTCCGTCCCAACTCGGATCCGAGTGGACCTCTAACCCAGGTGTCTGACGTGTGAGTTTGTCTGCCCTCACTTGAAAGGACTTGATGAATGTCCACAGCAGGGTCCTGATGCCTTCGCCTCGGGATAGCAGTTTGACCAGCCTCATCACTCGGAAAAGACGGAAGAAAGTGATGGAGATCCGGGCATTGTCTTCTGAGTTTTGTAGTCCCTTAAGTTAGGAACCGGACATCAACACACACACAAAGATCCGTTTGCGAGTGTATACCCACACAGACATGCCAATATTCACACACAGATGCCAAACACAAATACACACACACAATGTAATTATTCAATTACTGTTGAGTCCTTCAAATCTTCCCATCAAAAACAACCTAAAAACGACTTTAGGAGAGAATCATGCCGAATCTGGTGGCTTTATGAACTGCTTAAATAGAACTAACAGAGAAAATGCATTGTTTTTCATCCTGTTTCACTTCCTGTTTTCCAACAGAGGGGCCCAACTTGGGTCTCATTAATAATTCAAAGCTGTCAACAACAAAAAACTAGACTATTAAATATTCACACAAAATCTTTTCGGAGTAAATGTTCCTTTCAATTCAAGGCAGTTCAACATTATTAACAGAGTACCTTGATAAATTCCTACAGAACCATTTCACGGTTTCTCAACTTGATGTTAAATGATACCTCGCAGATAAATTGGTCAAGTTTGTAATGACGGTTAGAAAAACCCAATTATTGATTCTAGTTTCTTTCAACCCATACACACATCTCTCAAGGTGAGACACCATCAAAAGCACACAAAATAGCTTATATTTACTACCGATCCACACGGAACCAATGTATTCCATTGAACAAAGCCATCCAGGACACAGGTAAACTAGGTCAAATTCTGACAGCAACAAACAGAGTGTTGTTTCCAATTATTAATTCTCATAGAGCCACCAGCTCTGCATTGTTTTAACAATCAAGATGCCCTCTTCCTTAGTGAAAGAACCCCCCCCCCCCAGGAAACAGTAGGGGGAGCCACTGTGCCACAGAGAGAGAGAGAGAAAAGAGGTGAGAAGAAAAGGGGAGGGGGGGGAGACAGAGAGAGGATGACTGTGTGACCATGGCCTGCACCAATGACAACAGAGGAGGCAAAAGAGGAGTTGGAGGAGGCACAAAGGCGCGCGTTTTTCCTTTTGCTTGCGAGCGATGACAACACGACAGCAACCGCAGAAGGCTTAGCCACAGTTGACTGATTACAGAAGGGCGTGGCCATCCCAAGTGCTTCAAACACAGAGGCGGAGTCCCAAACCGCAAGCCTGCTGCCCGCTATGTAGTGCACCACTTCCGAACTGGAATACAGCACAGGCAGAGCCTGCACTTCAAGAGAAGTACACAGTACGGAGGCACGGGTAGCATGCTATTCGTGATGGGTGGGAAGGGTGGAGGTGCACGGGGAGGGATGGAGGCGGGGGTGGGGGCGAAGACGGCAGGTTACCGTGGGTCCGTACCATTGTCCTTACCGCGGAGGTTTGGGAGGAGTTGCCGGCAGGGTCAGCTGGCTTTAAAGAGAGGCAGACAGAACAAAGCTATAGAAGCGCAGACCTCCCTGCTGTCAGTGTTTGTGACGCGTGTCCCGGACCCCGTAGTAGGCAGAGCAGTCATTCGCGGTACCGTTGAGATATTTTATGGCGTGTTGCGTCGACCTAGGACGGCTAACGCCGGTTCCAGCCAACGGGGTAGAATGTTAACAGCGGCGAAAGGAAACGAAGTTCCGTTTTACGCAGGCGATGCGACTTTCGTGGCTCGGGACGCTTAGTTTCAATTCATGAATTTGGACGATGCTAACAATGCTACTTCCAGGCTGGGACGGAGGTTAATTATTGGTGGTTGTAAGAAACATTACTCCACGGGTCTTCAGAAGCGACTCAGAGAAAGCAGAATTTCCCCAAATATGAATATAGGTGAAACTAACCCTTCATACAATAAAGCACGTGGGTGTCTGATAAACGGCCGATAATGGTTGTTCCTGAAGTCCCAAGGCTTTGGCTTGTACCATTGGTTTCTTTGTGACTATTAAAACAAAGGGGGCAATTGAAACAGTCAAAAAGAAATGCTTCGTCATAGTTGTGGCACACACCAGGGCTTTGGCTTTCAGTCTGCCAGAATTCAGGAGCCAAATGAACCAGTTAATCCTGAAACCTCTTCTGTCTCATCTATGGTGTGGAGATGTAGTTGGAGGCATAGTATATAGGACTGTCTCTTTTGTCTGTGGGGGGACTCTTTAAATGTTAACAGCTATTTATAGAGTCCCCTTAGAAGAGATTGGACTGAGGTTGGCTAGCGTGAAAATTATGTGTACAGTGTGTGTTTATCAGTTATTAATTGGTTTGTAATACACCTGTTCGGTACAGTGGGAAATTTAAACATAAACTCCTGAGCAGGTGGCTGGATGAGGACTGCTGTTTGAGTGGGACGAGGGGGGCGTGATATTGGAAATGTTCACTCTCAGCCAAAAAACAAAACAAGAAAAAACATAGAGGATTGTTTCAAAAGTATTCTCCACGTTACAGCTGGAGTATCTCTCTGGGGTATTTTTCTGGTGGGGGGGGGGTGTTGATGATGCATGGAGGGGGTCGAGAGCGGCTTCTACAGCATAACTCTCTACGTCTTTATGCGAGGTAAACGTGTGTACAAAGTGTACCCAAGTTTATGATTAGTGGCATCAGCAGAGATTGGGTTCTGTGGCATGCTCCCGGAAAAAGGAGCCACCCGGTGGCCGTCCGCGGTACTTCAATGACAAGACCGCTATGAGACTAACGCTTCGATTTTCCGTTGACGTCAATGCGAGAGTGACTAAATGATAATGTTTGACTGACCGGGTATCAGGTTTGGATTTGTGATCTTAGTCCAGTCGGCGTGGCCGTAACTCACCGGGTCAGCCAGTCTGCTTCACTGAAAACGTACACTTAGTATTATGAACAACGGTTTTTATCAGTGGTTATACCCCAGAGCGGAAGATACACCTTATTGAACCACACCATATAAATGACGTGGGGCTCGTTAGGTACTACGTAAAGGAGGGAGCGGGGTTTTGTGTGCATGTTCTTTTAAGTAAGCCAAAATATGTTGACCACGTCCGCCACTGTAAGGGGCAGCAAACAGTGCCACGGTTTGCCATCCGGCCGTTTCAACTTCAGTTTGGGAACGCTTTGCGGCGACTGCGAAAGCTTCGCGGTGTAAGCTATTTTGTCACCGAGGGAATCGAACTGTCACCGTGCCTTAAGATATTGTGCTTGGTTAGTTGCTGGGTAACACGCAACACAATCATTTTCTAGTCCAACTGTGCAGATGTTGTGAAACTGAAGAAAAACAACAATCACTGCATATAGCAGGAGACATTTCAACTGACCTTTTCCATTCACATTGCGCTTAATCATTACAGTTGATGTATACTTTTTGGGTAACCTAGGTCTCTGTTCAACATTATTGCTTGACTAATATCAACATTTGCAGAGCTATGTTGAATGTCCGTGCATTACGCTCTCATTTTTACTTTTAGTAAATTCCCATTCTATAATCAAACTATATAGAACGTGTGTGTCTCACCGTCTCCGTGCTTGGCCTAATGGCAGAAAACAACCGCAATCGTGATTTGATGCCCGGGCGATAATCAGTAGCGTCATCTTGGTTTGTTATCGTTATTTGAAGTCATCTAACGTTAGTTAGAGACCCAGGGTACCCAGCTTGCATTTCAGGGCGAGCAAGAACACCACAAATCATCAAGTAAGAGGAAAGATAGAAGTCAACATTCACAAAAAGAGCAAAGTGCACTGAAAGATCAGTCCAGACAGAAATGACGGGGGCATTCCGGGGAAAGGGGGGGGGGGGGGGGGGGGGGGGGGGGGGGGGGGGGGGGGGGGGGG
>JACXGK010002243.1:0-10198 GCA_016801125.1 Novumbra hubbsi | reverse complement strand
GGGTTTTTGGAAGAATCTTCTGGTCAACTTCACTGGTTGGGGTAGTTATGTAGAGTTAGGAATGGTAGTGGACACTTCCCATCTATTGTTTTTTTCAAATATATTATCTTTAACTTTGTTTGGAATTTAAACAATCACCTGACCAATCGGGTGTCTTAACAAGACCAGTAAACTCACTTGAACAAGACAAAAATTTACCACCACCTTTTGAACATTTCCTGTACCCTTTGGTCTAGCATTCTAAGGAAGTGCAGGAGAATTTCATAAAAACGGTTGCTCATCAATCAATCAAACTATCACAGAAAAAGACGAATAAGGTCATGCCTAGATTAGAGGTTAATTCATTAAAACAAAATGAAAACAGCAAACCAAACGCAAACTCAGTGCAGTGTGAAGGTTGGGAGAACGGTATAGCAGAAGAGGGTATATGTCTACAAATACAGCTAAATGTCTGGTGGTTTATGCAGTGGAATGCCGGTCATTCATGAAGACCTTGATCATACATTTCGTGTTCAGGCATCTCATGTTCAGACAGCTTCCCTTTCAAAGAAAGGAAATCCACCCATCCACAAGGTATGGTTGAGGTTAAGAGCTTGTCAAAGAGTTGAAGGGAATATCTGTGCTTGGACTAAATATACATAATGTATGCTATAAAATAACATCAGAAGTAAATGTTGTCTGAGATTAAACAACAGTACCAGTATTACAAATCAACCATAGCAGCACATACTGTTCTTAACACATAATAAATATTTCCATCAATCTCAAAGTACAACTTTTGATTAATTCAGTTGATAGAAAACATGCTTTGGCTTTGTCTAAAGCCAGGGATTCTTGAACTACCACAGTGGATGAGGTGTCTTTCTTGACTTGTGAAAGAAAAGACGGCTACTCTGCGAAATGTAGGAAGTGACCCTAAGATAGAGTTCGTAGATAAGCCTGAATCAACGACTGATCCATAAAATGTTATACATTCGGGCACAGACAACACTGAGCTGGTACATGACTTGTGGGAACTAACCTGATTAGTTACTATGTCCAGCAAATATTGTACAACAAGTAAAAAAAAAAAAAAATATTAACAAGAGTTATATACTCGGTTTAAAGGGTAGAAAAACTTTGTGAATTGCTCTTTTGCCTGATCATGGAGTTAGTCTCATGACATTAGGCAGAGTAACAATGCTCCATTGAGAGACTCGAAACAGTGTTGTTATATTCTGCTCTGGTTTATAGTATGAACAGGTCTTCTGGATGAAAAGCGACAGGTGGATATTCTTTTTATTTAAGCAAAATACTGTATAGTATAGGACAGAGCTAAAGGCATTTATGAAGAAATATATACTATGTAATCTGGACTATTTAGAGCTGATTATCACCTCTTTTTCACCCCTGCTATACAGTTTAGATCATGCCTTGGGGATTGACATGTCCCCAGTAGTGATGATAATATATATACATAGATATATATTCAAATAAGTGATGAATGTAAAAAACAAAAGGAAAACAAGTGCAGAGACAATGCAACAGTCTGTATGATGCTGTTGCCAGCGGTGACGGTGTGAGGCAGGCACACTCAGCGGTGGGTGTACTTACGTTGACCTCAGTGATCGCTATGTCAACAAGGCTACCCACAACTATTAGGGCGTCAAATGTGTTCCATGCATCAACAAAATAATGCTGCATCGGGGGTCGAGGAAAAAAACACAAACAGGAAAACAAACACAAACAGGAATAAAATAAAATGGAAAGAAAGGAACGAACATAAAGAGAGAGGGAGGAGAAAAACAACAGAGACAGTTATATATGGACCTTGGTGATCAGCGGGTCAGGAGGGAGGAAGGACATTGGTTGAAAATTAAATGACAGTTTGATAAAACGCAAGGAAATAAAAGGAGCTAAATCCAAGATGATGTAGAGGAGCGGCAACCAGTCATGCTTGTCCAGGAAAACAACATCAATAAACAACAACAATAAACAACAATAACAACAATGAAATTACAACCAAAACAATCAGAATAAATATAGAATTATAGTTGGGTCTCTGGTTAGTTAGTGTGTCTTGTCAGTCAGATGTTAAAAGCCTGGCAAGTGTCAAGGTCTTAGTTGAGTACCCTTTCAGCACTCTAGAACCCTTTCAGAACTCTAGAACCCTCGCTGTACTCTAGAACCCTTGCTGTACTCTAGAGCCATCAACCACTGTTCCATGTACAGTGAAGAACGTGTACATGGAAGTGAGCGCCATTTTGTTTCACCCCGTGACCCCTTGGGAGCTCCGAAAGACAGTGGGCCTCTTAAAATGAAGGATGGACGACGAAGAGAGAGGGGGAGCAAGAGAGGGGGAGGTGGATTTGGGGGAGGAAAGACACCTGAGAGCGGTGGTAGAGAACACAATGACCGTCACAAAGTAAGACAAGAGAAGGAAGAGAAAGAGAGACAGACAGAGAGACAGAGGGACAGAGCGAGTGTAGAGAACGGGGTGGCGATGTACTTACGTTGATCTCACTCAGAATGACGTCTATTATGCTGCCAATTACGATGAGGAAGTCAAAAACATTCCAAGGATCACTAAAGTAACCCTACATAGGACAGGGGTCGGTGCAGGAGGAAGGGGTGAGAGAGGCAAGTTAGACAGGCATTAAATGGGAAAAGGGTCTCTTTTCAGCCCTTCACAATGTGTCTGGGCGGCTCATTTCTTCCGATACATTCTTCTTCTTAGATCTTTAAAGTCCATAGAGCAAAATGCATCATGAGAAATGAAGTACTGAATATTTCTTAGCGTGCATCTACAAGCAAATATCTAAACTATCTAAACGTTTACCATATTTCTAGGTTTGATGACATGGAATGTTAAATGTACGCAAGATACAATTAATAGACTCTTCTTCCTTTACTTCCTCTGTGAAAAGGAAGCAAGGCCATAATGAAATGTTGACACGGCAATATTATTCTATTCAATTGGTTGTCATTAAAATTTTCATTAAAAACCTATTATAGTTATTGCCAGGACCAATAGATCTTATAGTATTGCATAACGTATTGTAACCGCTAGTTAGTTCTACTTTTATCGTTGGTGGTAGTCAGAGATTAGGTTTCTGTGTCTAAAGGAGGGTTCATGCAGCTTCCTATAGCGGATGGAAGGGTACAGCCCGTTCACACTGAGCTGGGAGATGGTGGTACATTGCCGGGTTTGACCAGCAATCTAAACTAAAGTCATACTGATATGACAAAGACAGGAAGATCAATAGTAAAAGCCCTTGTTAAATTTCCTCGGACCCAACTATAATGAACTTAATGTGTACCTAAGACATTTTCATTATTTTAATGCTAATGTAGCTATTGAATGTAATAGCTGATGTAGGAGCTGTTTAGGATAGTTTAACTCGGATTTGTCCTCTCCACCTATAGAAAAAGGTATTCATTATTATGTCCATGGTCCTAGCTGTTTGAAGACAGAAAATAGTTATTAGGCAACAAGAGACCAAACCATCTGTTGCATATCGCTCAGGGGCCTCTCTCAAAAGACTTAAATGCTTCAGTTCAAACCCTAAATAATGACCAAAACATATTTGTTCAACGATGGACCAATCAATTGACTGACTCGCACGTCATCTTGTTTCTCGACCCGGAGCGATTTGCAACAGCGGTTCATTATTCACGTAACATTGGAGACACACAGACCGCCCAGCTGGACAGATGTACAACGGTGTCACGGAGGTCACTAAGTCCATCTGTCATAAACACAAAGGCGTTGCCAGGTAACCATGACGAGAGTTGAAACCATGTATTTACAGTGTCCTTAATGCCACTCTGGCCACTTTCTAGTGCACTCAAACAGACCTGAGCCCCGTTGGGCAATCAAAGTCTTATAGGCCTGGTCATAAGGTGCTGAATCATGCACTGGGAAGGGTTCTATCTGAGCTGCTGAGGTTCTATCTGAGCTGCTGAGGTTCTATCTGAGCTGCTGAGGTTCTATCTGAGCTGCTGAGGTTCTATCTGAGCTGCTGAGGTTCTATCTGAGCTGCTGAGGTTCTATCTGAGCTGCTGAGGGGATCCCACACAGGAAGCCATCTGCTATTGTTTAAACAGAGAGGCACCGGCTGACACCATATAGTTGGCATTCTGATTGGCCTAATCAACTCACCAGGTTACCAAGCAACGGAGAAAACAAGGAAGAAAACACTATCCAAAACATCCAATAGTGGGTCAAGGACCACACTTCATGTTCTACATTTAGCTAGGTTTCAATACAATGGAAATCAATGGAGCATAGTGGACAGTATTGGTCAAATGACAATGTAGTAGTCAAATGATGGCATGGATGGTAATGACACTTGATGGCAAATACAACCCAAATGAAAGGGGATGCTTAGACTTCTGTTTGAGCGAAGAGACACTCGTGCACAATGAGTAGGGTTTTTGGAGAGACGAGAGTACTTACGAAGATGAGAGAAAATGAGAGATAGATAGAGATAGATAGAGGGTAGGGTGGGTTTAGAGAGGGTAAAAGACTGAAGGAGGTAGAGAGGGAGGTGAAGGTGGAAACGGAGCTACCGAAGGTAGAGAGAAAGGTGGAGTTATAAACCAAGGAAGAGAAGGAGGGTGAAAGGGGGAGAGAGAATAGGGGAGAGGGAGTGGGAGACCTACCCGAGGTTTAAAGGCGATGAGTTTGAGGATCATCTCCACAGTGAAGAGGCCGGTGAAGAGCATGTTGAGGATATTCATTGCATCATTAAATGACTTGGTCTGACCGTGGTGCTGCAATACACACACACACACACACACACACACACAAAGACACACACACACACAAAGACACACACACACGTAGACACAGGCAAACCCACACACAGACACACACAGTTAATTCCTGCTCCTGCGTTTACATACATTTGGTGGACACTTGCCCCGGGCTACATCAAAATGAAAGTGGATTGCCTTGAAAGCAATGAGTGAAAATGCTGTTAGACTCCAGATCTACACCGGTAATTACAGGCAGACATGGACACACGGGCCTTTTGAAACGACACACGGGGTTGACATCTCTAAATTACTAACACCACAATTACAACCAATAAAGTATTATGATTGATTCTGGCGCACAATTAACAATTTCATTACAGATAATATAGATTTTCAACATTGTCATCATTGGCGGCTCTGTGATTGTCCAGAGTATAAACTCTTATTTTGAGTGGGCAGTCCCAGAAAACAAATGATGCGAGCCTGTTTATTAGAGATAGTATGTCAGTGAGGAAGAGAGACAGCATGTCAGTGAGGAAGAGAGACAGCATGTCAGTGAGGACGAGAGACAGCATGTCAGTGAGGAAAAGAGACAGCATGTCAGTGAGGAAGAGAGACAGTATGTCAGTGAGGAAGAGAGACAGCATGTCAGTGAGGAAGAGAGACAGCATGTCAGTGAGGACGAGAGACAGCATGTCAGTGAGGAAGAGAGACAGCATGTCAGTGAGGAAGAGAGACAGCATGTCTGTGAGGAAAAGGCAAAGGAGGCTGTGTGCTACAATAGCTGGGCCAGATTCATTTTTCAAAGAATGCACACACACACACACCACACACACACACACCACACACACACACCACACACACCACAGACATCTTACCTGCATAGCCAGACAGATGGTGTTGAGCAGGATGAGGGTGAACATCAGGTACTCGAAGTAGGTGGAGTTGACCACGTACCACACCTTGTATTGGTACTGGTTCTTAGGGATGTACCTCCTCAACGGACGGGCCTTCAGGGCGTACTCCACACACTGACGCTGTGCCACACACACACACACACACACACTCAAAATCAGCCTTTTTATATTACCATTGAAATTGGAGAGATATTTAATGCAATAGACACAATCTACTTAATAACTTAATGATGGCATGTGCCCAACAAAGAAGTTAATACATTTAAAATGAATATTAGTTATGTACAAAGTTGTTGTTATTAACGCAGCGAATGCTTAAAACATCATGTATAGAGGTTTTGTATGGGTGCAACTATAACAAGCCACACCCAACAAACCAGAACCAGTGTGGTAAGTAGGTCCCAGATGAACCAGGTGAGGCCACTTGTCTGCGTCTTTACGAGCTTTGACCCTGACGACCCCTAGCCCCTCACCTGGTTCTTGTCCAGCTCACAGTTCTTGTACTCCTGCTCGCCCTGCTCCTGGAAGGTGACGATGACGAAACCCACGAAGATGTTCATCATGAAGAAGGCGATGATGATGATGTAGATGATGAAGAAGATGGACACCACTACCCTGTAGTTGTAGACGGGGCCGAGGTCTTCCGAGTGAGAATCGATTGCCCGGTACAGCAGCCTAGAGAGAGGCGGACGCAAAGACACGGGAAGAGAGATACAAGAAGGGAAGGGAGGATGTTGGGTGGAGGAGAAAGATGGATGAATGCATGACAAGATGCAAGGTTCAAACCCTATGGAATACAGGACCAAATCTGACCGTGTGTGTGAGAGGGTAAAGAAAATCTAGGTTCAGATTATTGAATTAATCCACATTTCCTGGCCCCCATGGTCTTCTCTTCCATCTCTCTCATTGGCCAACTTGTTGTTATGGGCGTGTCTCGTTGCAGCAGCATCTAATTGGCGTGTGTCAATTGGCCTACTTCTACTAGACCCGACTTGCTCAACCAAGACGTTTTATTCAAAACCCCGGCAAAGCCACAGTTGGAACGACAACATGAAGCTACCCTTGCGAATGTCTGCTTTTGTGTGTGTGTGTGTGTGTGTTAGGACGCTGTGAAGTACTCACGCTGGCCATCCTTCAAAGGTGGACACAGCAAACAGAGCCATCATCCCTTGGAGGACGTCGTCAAAGTTGAAGTCACTGTTCTCCCAGACCCGCATGGATCTCTGAGGCTTTCCTACGTCACCATCCTTGTACATTATGTAGGAGCCCCTGGGTGGGACACACACGTGTTGGTTCTGGCCCAAATGGGGCCCGCGTCCACATGCACTGGCCCTGTCATTAAAGGCTGGCTGTGGTTGAGACGGAAGATGATCCGATGAACTCACCTGCACTCTGGCTCTGTGGACTTTGAGCTGTCCGAACAGTAGGAGAACTTTCCCTGGAAACAGAACAACAGCCGTTTCAACCCCCCGGTGTACCCAGGTTAGAGCAGCGGGTGGGTCAGCGGTTAGAGTGGCCGGCAACAGAACGATTGCCAGTTGAGTGGACAAGCTGAAGAACCTGAGGAAGTGCCCTTGAGGAAAGCAGTTGCTCCAGATGGCCACAGATAATGGATGACCCTGGACATGACCTGACTCACTAATGGAAGAGACTCACAGAAGAAATCTGAAATAAATCAGTACCTCTATATGTGGTACGATCAGTACCTCAACAAGTAAAACTATCAGTACCACTATAAGAAAAAGCACCTTACACAAATTACATGTGTTCCCTCCCTTTCATCACTTTGTTCTCCTTTTTACCACCCATCTCTCCATCTTTCTTTTCCACACCCATTTCTCCTCCATCTGTCCACACCCACCATTTCCCCTTCATCTTCATTCCTCCCTCTCTCCTTCAATCCCTCCTCCAACTCTTCACTTCTCCTCCAACCCTCTGCCCGTTCTTACCTTGAAGAGTTGTACTCCGATGCAGGCGAACATGAACTGCAGCAGGGAGGTGACGATGACGATGTTTCCGATGGTCCGTATGGCCACAAACACACACTGAACCACGTGCTGCACAGAGAATCCACAGTCAATGTCCGTAGGGTTTCTGAAGGCCACAACCTTGGGTCAGAACTTTGTTCCTCAGGTCTCCACATGAATCAGGATGTCTCGATAGTGACCTGACATTCTCACTGCTTTATTTATGGGCCTGAACGACATCTGTAAAGAATCAGCACCGGAAACAATATCTCCACTTTTTTCATTGTTAATACTTTCATGAGCGTCAGAAAACTCTAACAGAATATGCTATATGAACTGCTAATAAATGTAGTTCCATTTTGAACATGTTAATTTTAAATGTTTATTAACATCAAGTCCAAACCATTTAGACTTTCTCCTGATCTGAATGTTGGTCTCAACCTGCCACTTGAGGACCAGGGCTACTGATCAGAGCTATGGATCAGGGCTATTGATCAGGGCTATGGATCAGGGCTATGGATCAGGGCTATGGATCAGGGCTATGGATCAGGGCTATGGATCAGGGCTATGGATCACATCTGGCTCCATCTAGGTGGTGGTTTCTGGATGAGGACATGAGTGGGGACTATCAGCTAGACTCACTTTGAGGCCCTTGGCCCTGTTAATGGCCCTCAGGGGCCTGAGCACCCGGAGGACCCGGAGGATCTTCACCACGTTGATGGCACTGGACCTGACCGCGGACACACAAAGAGGACCATGGTCAACCACAAAGCCATGTATCAGCTGGGGGTTTAGCGTTAGAACAATAGCCTCAGTGGATGACAACACCACCCCATAGGGACCGAACTCAGTCAATCGAAAGTCATCTCGTCAGTCAGTCAGTGGGAAAGGCAGTTAGTCAGTAAGAAAGGCAGTCACCCAGTTAAGTCAAACGTGAGTTATCTCCATCGTATCAAATACCATTTTAACTGCGTGCACTGAATATAAGGAGGATTTGCCATGAAATAGCAGAAAGTACCACAATGAAAATCAACTCACTGGATTCCAGAAGAGATAAGCGACACGCTGACCACCACCAGGTCCAGGATGTTGAAGTAGTTCCGACAGAACGAGCCCTTGTGGATGAACGCTCCAAGCGCCGTCATCTACGGAGGTCAGAGTTCAATGGTCGGGTGCCAAAGCCCACAAACCAGGGAAGCCGTCCAAAACGACCGGCAAAAAAGGGACAGCACACACGTTAACACACTGGGGGGACGGGAACGATCGTTGTGGGACAGCACACACGTTAACACACTGGGGGGACGGAACCGATCGTTGTGGGACAGCACACACGTTAACACACTGGGGGGACAGGACCGATCGTTGTGGGACAGCACACACGTTAACACACTGGGGGGACAGGACCGATCGTTGTGGGACAGCACACACGTTAAGACACTGGGGGATGGGATCGGTCGTTGTGGGACAGCACACACATTAACACACTGGGGGGACGGGACCGATCGTTGTGGGACAGGTTACCTTCAGAATGATCTCGATGGTGAAGAGGCCTGTGAAGACATGGTCTGCATAGCCCAGGATCTGAAAGACACAGGGCTCAGGTGAATGCCACAGTGACACGTTACAGCTTATGGAGGCCTCCACACAATCCGTCACAAGTCGTACACCACCCCGGTAACAGGGCCCTATTTGGGACGCCGGCTACAGAAGCACACTGACACTAGAACACTGATGTGAATTATTAATCTAATTATGTGGAGAAAAGAAAAGAATTAACAAGTAATGCAGAGCTAAGTGCTATACATTGAGATTCATTAATCCACTTTAAGTTTTGAAGCGGAGCGGAAGAGAATGGCTAAAGCCTACTGAACCATCACTCAGATGGTGTACTTAACCAACAAACACTACCCTGAAGGCTGTTTAAATCAGGCAGAGTGTGTATTAGTGCATTGGCTTGTCGTGGGAGAGAAAAAAACAAAGAGTGCACAATTGTGTAGTATGTGAGGATGTGTATGAGTGTGCAGCTGCATGCTTGTTTCTGTGAGTGTGTATGTGCGTGTAGTAGTTTGCGTCTGTGTGTGTGAGCGTGTGGAAGACACTTCAAGAGCGAGAGAAAAGGAATCAGTAAACAAGTGTGTGTGTGCTAGCTTGTGCGTGTGTGTGTGTGTGTGTGTGTGTGTGAGCATGTGGGAGACACTTGAAGAAAGAAAGAGTGAACAAATGTGTGTGTGTCCTCACACACCTGGTTCCTAGGAGAGTTGTTCTTGACAGGGTCCTCAGCGGCCAGAGAGATGCTGCTCAAGAGGATGAAGAAGAGGATGAGGTTGGTGAAGATGTTGTGGTTCACTATCTTATGGCACAGCACCCTGAATCTGGGGGGAGAGAGGGAGAGGGAGGGAGAGAAGTTGGGAAGGGAGAGAGATGTAAGTCATCTACACGACAAGCGCGTGTTTCGTTTGAATGTGCTGTGTCTTTGTGCGTGTCTGAGCAAGTGCGTCCGTCAGAGTGTGTCTGTGCCTAGGTAAATGTCTGAGTGTGTCTGTGCCTAGGTAAATGTGTGTCGGTGTGTGTCTG